>JBAFTA010000011.1:3159038-3186790 GCA_036919975.1 Melanotaenia parkinsoni | reverse complement strand
TCCCTGATGTCCACGCGATGCTGCAGAGGTGTGTCAGCCAAGACAGCCCTACAGCATCCAGAGCCTTAAGGAACTCTAGGCGGACCTCATCCACTCCCGGGGCCTTGCCACCGAGGAGCTTTTTAACCACCTCAGCGACCTCAGCCCCAGAGATAGGAGAGCCAGCACCCGCACCCCAGACCCTGCTTCCTCATCTGAAGATGTGTTGGTGGGACTGAGAAGGTCTTCGAAGTATTCCCTCCACCACCTCACAACATCCCAAGTTGAGGTCAGCAGCCCCCCAGCCCCACTGTACACAGTGTTGACGGAGCACTGCTTTCCCCTCCTGAGCCGCCGGATGGTGGACCAGAATCTCCTCGAAGCCGTCAGGAAGTCATTCCCCATGGCCTCTCCAAACTCCTCCTATGCCCGAGTTTTTGCCTTAGCGACAGCCGAAGCGGCATTCTGCTTACTGCCGGTGTCAACCAACGAGTTCGGGGGTTACCGCCACGACAGGCACCGACGACCTCACGGCCACTGCTGTGGCTGGCCGCCTCAACAATAGAGGCATGGAACACAGCCCATTCAGACTCAATGTCCCCCGCCTCGCCTGGGACATGGTTTAAGCTCTGCCGGAGATGGGAGCTGAAACTTTTTCTGACAGTGGACTCTCCAGACATTCCCAGCAGACCCTCACAACATGCTTGGGCCTGCCAAGCTTGACCGGCATCCTCCCCCACCATCTGAGCCAACTCACCACCAGGTGGTGATAAGTTGACAGCTCCGCCCTCTCTTCACCCGAGTGTCCAGAACATGCAGTCGCAAGTCTGACGACACGACTACAAAGTTGATCATCGAACTACGGCCTAGAGTGTCCTGGTGCCAAGTGCACATGTGGGCACTCTTATGTCTGAACAAGGTGTTCGTTATGGACAGTCCATGACGAGCACAGAAGTCCAACAACAAAACACCACTCGGATTCAGATTAGGGGGGCCGTTCCTCCCAATCACGCCCCTCCAGGTATCGCTGTCATTGCCCAAGTGAGCATTGAAGTCCCCCAGCAGAACGAGGGAGTACCCGGAACGAGTGCTCTCCAACACCCCCTCCTAGGACTCCAAAAAGGGTGGGTACTCTGAACTGCTATTTGGTGCATAAGCACAAACAACAGTCAGGATCCGTCTCCCTACCCGAAGGCAGAGGGAGGCTACCCTTTCGTCCATCGGGGTAAACCCCAACGTACAGGCGCCAAGTCGGAGGGTAATGAGCATGCCCACACCTGCTCGGCGCCTCTCACCGGGAGCAACTCCAGAATGGAAGAGAGTCCAGCCCCTCTCAAGGACAGTGGTTCCAGAGCCCACGCCGTGCATTGAGGTGAGTCCAACTATACCTAGCCTGAACTGCGCACCAGCTCAGGCTCCTTCCCCACCAGAGAGGTGACATTCCACGTCCCTAGAGCTAGTTTCTGCAGCCCAGCTCACACTGCATCTGACCCCTATGGCCCCTACTGCAGGTGGTGAGCCAACAGGAGGGAAGGCCCACGTAACCCTTTCGGGCTGAGCCCAACTGGGTCCCATGGACAAAGGCCGGCCACCAAGCGCTCACCTCCGTGCCCCACCTCCAGGCCTGGCTCCAGAGGGGGGGCCCGGTGACCCACGTCCGGGCCAAGGGAACTTTGGTACTTGTTTTCTCCTAACATGGGGGTGATTTGAGCCGCACTTCATCTGGTCCCTCCCCTAGACACCTGTTTGCCATGGTTGACCCTACCAGGGGCATGAGCCCCCGACAACATAGCCGCTAGGATTGTCAGGATGCACAAACTCCTCCACCACGATAAGGTGGTGGCTCAGGGAGGAGACCAGTTATTTTTTTAGTTATTTTTAGTTATTCATTCAAAGGTAAACTACTATTTCATTCATTGTTGGGAATGTGAAGACATGTTGTGATGCATTAGTGCAGCAAAAGAAAAAGAAAAGAAAAATCATAAAAGAGATCATGAAAATAAATCCACCACTCACTTCTAGTGAGTCATTTACTTGTTATTTATTTAACTGTTTATATAATGGGACAGTTCTTATTAATGAACGTAAAATATTGCCATAAATATATCGGATTTCGCAGGTTCCTAATTTCCATCCATAGTCCCATTTGTAAGAGTCTGTACAGCTTATTATTTTTACAGTGGTGGCAACTGTGGCAACTTACATGCCTATTTATTGAGTTTTCTTTCTTTTCGTTCTTTTTTAGATTCAGAGAAAAAACATGAAATTGTCCACCATGGTATCCTTATTATTCATTTTTCTTATTAAATTCAAGGGACTGTGTACAATCAAGATTAGTTGTCTTTTAACATTTGATTTTGGACTCAAAAAGAAAAAGTATCTTGTAATTTTTTTCTTTAAAGTACATCAAGTACAAAAGTGAATCTATAAAGTGCTATACAGTCAAAAGAGAGATGGAAGGAAGAGGGAGAGGTCAAGGACAAATTCACTGTCATCACTGACACTCCTGTGTTGATACAAAATGGGAGCTGCAAATAAAGAACTATCCAGGAGATTAAAAGGAGGCATGTTTTTGTGAAAAGATAGCATAGGGATATGCCATTAAAGCAACACTTTGCTAACAGAAAAACCACATGTGCTCCATGGCATATGTGAACCACATGTAGTATTGGAAAGTCTTCATGTAAAGAGTATGTGATGCACATGTGAATCGAATGTTCGTGGACCACATGTGAAGAACACGTGGACTATATACTGTATTACATGCCATATATTATAATACATTACATCTAAAAGAAAGTTACACATATTTGTTTTTAATTAAAACATAAAAAGGTGAACAAAAGTGCATGTAAGGGTAACAAAATTACCCCATAAATGAAATGCCTCAATCCCTTTCTGAGCTTTTAATGTGAGTATATTGGTACATCTGTGTTGTGTCAGTCTTTTTGGTCTCCTTCAGCAGGTTCCTTGTTTAGGAATAAAATCAAAGAAAAAATTACATTAGACCCAAATCCAGGATATTCATTTAAAGATAAATTAATTTAATTGTTCAGGATTTGTTCTGTTTTTTTCTGCTTATGTCCACTTTAGAAAATAACTAAAATATTCCTCCTAAGTCAATATTTTTTCCAGGTGAGTAACTAACTAATCTTAAAAGCTCTTAAAAGCTAATCTGAACCAGTTCATCTGTTCTGACACACACAGGAACCAAACAGTTGACCACTAGTGAAGCAACATTGCTCTAACTTTATCAGTACAGACGCTCCTTGACTTTGCCTACATTTACATGTGCATGTTGTTGTGCATGGTGTCGAATTATATACTGCAAAACATAAATGCCTTAAACAGTTGCTCAAAAGCACTAACAGAACAGGTTCACCTGCACAAGGTCGCAGTCTAGTTAAGCATAAACTGCAGAACTACGGATGACATTTTCCTTCAGTTCAACTGCCAGAAGATAGGGCTGAGTCCTGATAAGCCTCGTAATGGCTTCATGCTGCTTGTCGTTTTGGTTTCAAGCACACAGAGACAATTAGAACATCATGGAGAAAAATGGGCCTACTCAAACAACAACAATAACATGAATGATAGGGGTAACTGCTGTTATGTGCAGTTTTGAAATGAACAAGGAGATTTTTTTTCTGTTATAATTTATGTCATGTGTCTTCTTTTATGAATTTTATTACTAGCTTTTATTTAAATTTCTGTACTTCACTTGGGTTATTTGGATGGAAAAGGTCAGCCGGCTGGCTCTAGGAATGGATTTGAGTATACAGCATTAATGGAGCAACCCATGGATATCACCTCCAAGCAAAATGTGGGTGTATTAACACACTCTTTTCCCGGTAAAATGGTTCCACACCCGCACTGTTCCCGCTTTCTTTTTTAAACTTATCCTGCATTTTGTTCCAACGCTTATGCTCTGGAGAATCTCTGGTTGCTCCGCATTTGTGCAACAGCTGCTTCTTTCCTCTCCTCTCATGTTGCTCCGTGAATTACGGTTGCTGTCAGTAATCAGCTGAACAGCTTTTCTCTTTTGTTGCGTGTGTGTGGATTTCAGCTATGCAAGTTTTAATTCAGAATTATGATCTAGAATATGGTGATGTTTTAGAACAGCATGCTGCATTTACTGACCATTGGACATCTAATGTTTACCCAAGAGAAGGTCAGTTAACAGTAAATTTTTGTAGCGTTTTTGTTGATAAAATACAGTAAAAATAGGTATATTTCAGGCCTAGTCGCAAATGGTGATTAATCATGATTAATTTGTTTGAAAGCTGTGACTAATCTGATTAAAAATTTTAATCGTTTGACAGCCCTTAGGGTTGTCATATGATCAAAATTTTTACTCAGATTAATCACGGCTTTAAAATTAATCACATATTTCAAATCATTTTAAAATGATTAATCACCTTTCATGAGTTTTAATTTTTCAGAAATTTGCCTGTTCAACAAAACGAGCCAATGCTACAAATATTTACTGTTAACTGACCTTCTCTTAGGTAAATGTCAGATGTCTAATTGTCAGTAAATGCAGCATGTATGTATGTTGTTCTGCATCATCTCTAAAACCAGGTTTGTCCCTTTTTCCTTTAATCATTGAAGTGTGAGTGTTTGTGCAGCAGTAATAAAAGTCCTACTGCAGCATCGCCCAAACTAAACACCTGCTGATAAAATAGATCATTGGCCGTTTTGTTTGACACATTTTTCTTCTTTTTTTTTTACACTTATTTCCTGGTTGGTGCTCCTGCCTGGCCCCCCATCATAACTTTTCTAGACCCGCCCCTGCATAGCTGAAGTATAAACCCTGCCTACCATCAGCCAGCAACTATGCTAGGGAAAGTCCTGCCAAAAACAATAGTTTTTGGTAAATATGGGATGGTGTGAACCATGAACCTCTAGTTTCCTCCTTGGCGATAAACTCAAAGAGAGAAAAGCGATCAGCTGATCCCCGACAATAGACAATAGGCTGATCAATAGACGGGAAAAGAGTGTGTGTTAAAACAACCTCATTTTATATATATATATATATATATATAGAAAGAGAGAGAGAGAGAGAGAGAGAGAGAGAGAGAGAAATAAACCTCAAAATCCAAACATTGTAGAAGAAAAATGTATTTCTACAGTAAAAAGCAGTAAAAAAAAAAAAAAAAAAAGTGAATTTAAAAAGCTGAGATTAAACAAAAAAAAAAGAAATTTTTCACCGATAAATAAATTACACCTCCCTGTTAATATTTCCTGACTGCTGGAAAACATTTGGCCTAACTGTTTTCTCACCAAGCCGTGGATCAGCTGTGATGCTTTGCCGTGGAGCCAGCAGAGATTTGCCAAGATACGAAGCATTTTCAACATGGCTGATGTCCAAGTGTCTCAGCAACAATCACACACAGACAGACAAATAGAAAGACAACCCAAGGGCAATTTTGGGAACAAAAGAACTTTCATTTTGTTTAATTTTGTCACAAATATTTTTTTTTTTCATGGCAAGTATCTACTTTTCATTTTCTGTTCGTACCATAATTATTCCAAGTGTCACAACATTAGCCATCTTGAATTGGAGCAAAATGAGGCAATATACGGTGAGGAATCACAGACTGTGCAGTAACATAGTTTTCACTGTTTGCACAAATGAGGCTTTCCCTCTGGTAATTATGAACGACAAGTGCGACAAAAGGGATTAGTTTGAATTTAGTTCCAATCAGATGGAATCAAAATAAGAAATTAACAAAAGGGAGTTAATTTATAAGTGGCCTTCGTTAGAACAAAATAAACTCGTCAAAGAACAAAACAGACAGTTAAGTGCTTTTATTTTTATTGTTCATTTTTTCTTTGTTTTACATATTTCTCTGTTTCTCTCCATATTATTATTATTATTATTATTATTATTTATTTATTTATTTATTTATTTTGATGGGCGTCGTCACGTGTCTCGGTCATTAAGAGCATTTACTATGTTGAGGTCTATTACGACTTGTACACGGCAGTATGTGTGAGTATTACTTCCTCCTCCAGGTCTCCCCCAGCTTCATGGAGCGCACTAGAAAAACTGGTTTCGGACCTACTGCACTCATTTCACAGAATTACTATAAAAAGTGTGAAGATCAAAATGTCTATCTTTACACCGCTTCTTTTTATTTTAAGGTTTTAAGCTTCAAAAAGTGGTTTAAAAACCAGACTTTCTTCATGTCTTCGACAAACTTATGTCTTTACCAGAAAAAAATACTGTACTACAGTACAGTACTGTACAGTCTACAGTATACATTTTTTATTGGTTGCAATGTTTTTAATTTGAATGTAGGTCTTATTTTACAATGTTCTTTTTTGAATAACTTTTATAAAGGCTAAACATGCCATTGTCATCTTTTCTCTTACGTAACAGGAATGTTAAGAACAAAATATTTAATTTTAGATTAAATTCATATTTAGTTTGAGGTCTTTGTCTTTATTTCTCTCTTGAAACATCACTTCATCCCTCACAGTCTAGAAGAGCTGTGGTCTTAATCCTGCTCTTTGTTTGCTCCAGCAGGGAAACACATCTGATGGCTGAAATAATTGTAAGATGTTGTTTCCTCTGTGTTTAGAAGGAAGGCAGCTTCACACAGCTTCTAACTTCATTCTGCTGACTTTTTAGCTTTTAGCTAATAAATCCTGAAGGTTTCATCTTTCATTGTCAGATATATTTAATTTGATTACATTAGTGTTTATGTTGGGGTTTATTAAAAATATGTTAACTGCTGTGGTGTGAAGAGAATGCTGCTGATAAAAAGCACTTCATTTGTTTTAAGTGTTTGGAAGTTTTTTTGACACAAAACCCTAGTGGCGACTACTCCACTGATCTCAGATGACTTTTGTGTAATTCACCGACTCTTCATGTGTTTACTTCAACAACTACATTATCTCTCAGTTATTCTGCAGATTATTTAAATGCTCACTTGATTGTCAGTGAGTGAATACAAGTGGTTGTGGGGGAGGTGAATTTTGCTCTCAGGAGGGCAAAAATGCTAGTGTTAATCATGAACGAGCAGAGCAAGAGGAATTAAAACTAATGAAGTCCTGGGAGACTCGCCTGCTTGCTTCTCACCCAACACTCACACTCTTCGCTTTGGACTGACACTGTCTGTGAGGACCCATTTGTCTCGCTCAAACCCACAGGGAGGATAGGAGCCGGGGATATTGGAGGCACGTACACAGTCACGGACACCTGTGCAGTCACAGTTAGCGCTAAAACCTTTTGAACCTCGGGTAGTGGTTTTAGAAGAATTTCTTGTTCCCTCAGCTAAAACTAGATTTTTTTTTTTCCGTGTTTGAACAGGAAACCTCTTAACACAAAGTTTGATGTTTGAAAATCATTTCTATACCCCTGCATCAAAGCAACCTTAGACATGTTGAAGTGCACATGCTCAGTTTCTTGACTCAGCTAAGAAAGAAACTGAGAAACTGTTCAGTAATGTTAAGAAACAAAGACAGCTCATTCAGTCATTTCCAACAAAAGGTTTAACCTCTAACATAAAGCTTCGGCAGATATTTGCAACAGAAGGCAGAACGGAGCAGTGAAGCTGTAGCGGTGATATTATAATCCGATTCACTTCTGCAAGGTAGGAGAAGAATAAAGTAAATAGTGAGTCTATCAAGTCCATCAAGTCTCAAGTGTTTAAAGGACTGTTACCATACAGGAACTACACCTTTAAAAGATGATCACCAACATCTGTGATCAGATTAACTTTTAATGCTTCACACTGCTTCTCATGAAGTGCTTGCCTCTAGGAAACCAAATCAATCAACTTTTCACATGTTTATGGCTCTGATCAGTCATACAACTCTCAAAGGCATTTCACACACAAAAAAAATTGTCTTCCATCATTTGTAACTAATTTTAAGACCTGGTAAGTTAAAGATCTGTTAATGTCTTAAAAGTATCTTAGATGAAGAACAAGAAAAAAATGCATTACATCTTACGGTATCGGTTCCCCCCATAATTGGATTTCTAAAATGCATTTAAGTGTCTTTAGTCAGACCAAAACTTTATGAAGTTGAAGCTCGCAGAACCGGACTAACCGATAATGCAGCCGGAGCTGAATTAGTCCTGCATGTATACACTCGGCTAAAATGAGTTGTATTACCTGGTTCCATTAACTTGTTTTTCTAGTTCTTTTATCCAGATGAACATGTCAGAAATTATTATTTAACAGTGATCACACTGCGAGTTGTCAATTTGTCAAGGTTGATGAGGTTGATGAGATTGATGAGGTTGATGACTGGTTTCCTGGGTGTTGAAAAGGAGGCTCGGACTAACTACTGAACCTCAGATTCAAAGGTAGCAGTGTGGTATTCGACCAGGTTTGTGGGCTTGTAAAAGGCTTACAACCATATTGTCTATGGGATAGTGTGAGGGGTGCTGGGGAAGTACTGCTACTGGAAGGTCCTCACAATCAAAGTCTTAGAGATAACAATATAGTGAGGAGTCTAAACATTCATAGAGCAGCTGCATCTCTGTTTTAAATTAATCATTTGAGGATGTTTCTGCATTTGATGGGATGTTTCCAGGGTTTTTCTGTTTGGAGGTCTTATTTTTTTGGGTATGTCCAAAAGGGACACTGGACCAGACCCAGAACATGCTGCAGAAAAACAAATCCTTTCTGAATGGGAAAGGCCCCGGACCCCCAGGAAGAGCCAGATGATGCTACTGGAGAGAAGGGATGTCTGGGTTTCCTTTTGGGCTCAGATGGCTGGATCAATGGATACATTATTAGTCATTTGCCTTAGAAATGACTGTTTTGAATTGTCAGACTAGAAAATCTTCTTTCATGAGATTGTCTTGCATATTGTAAACTGTTTTCATCTTTGTTTTGTTGGCCCCACCCCACACAGCTCACCTTTGCAATGGGACATTCCACAAACACTTGCAGGATCTGTTCGTCCCCTTAGTGGTGCGCTACATCGATCTAATGGAGTCGTCTATTGCCCAGTCCGTCCACCGTGGCTTCGAGCAGGAGACCTGGCAGTCTGTTAAGTAAGACTCATTTTTCAACAACTTTCCTCTTGGTCTGTGTAGGGACTGACTTTTTTTTCTATAAAAGAAAGTCTCTTATTGAAATTATACTCATGCACTGTCAACATTGTTTTGTCTCAGTTTGAAGATGGTTGACAATCCAATATGACCAAAGGTCAAAAAGATGAGAAAATTGACCAAACATAGCGGTGCACACATCAGAAGGAAGATAAAAGGAGACAGAGTGGAAAGTAAAAGACACAGCAAGGACACACTGCACTCAAAAATGCAACAAAAATGGCAAGAGATGAAATGAACAGACGGGAGCGGGGACTGTTTTGTCTTTATAGCCATTTTGTGTTCATCAATTAACAGCAGACAGAACAAGGCTGCTATTGTGCAACTATTCTTCTGGTGTTTGTGTGTGTGCTGTGGCGATTGTTGTTTTCAGTCTTTCTTCTCTTTCCCACTTTTCTCCTTGTCATTTCCTTTTTGTCTCTTATATTTCCCTCTCTTCCATCGATCAACCTGGTCATTGACTTCGACCCTGCAGGTCGTTAACTAACAATCTAGCCAACGTCCCTCTTCCAAAAGTCCCCAGCCTTCCCCTCACGTTGCCTCAGATGCCCAGCTTCTCTGCTCCTGCCTGGATGGGACCTCTGTGTGAAAACACGTATGTATAGTGGTGAGGTCGACGCTTTTGAGGCTCTGGACTAAAATTCATCACAGGAAGTCTCAAAACTATCTATGTGTCAGTTATATGTGTGTGTGTGTGTGTGTGTGTGTATATATATATATATATATATAAACAGCATTCCTTGATTGCACAGTAGTCTCTGTTGTTTCCCTGACTCTTTAAAAATACATGATTGTTCTTTATTATTCATAACTTTTGTTTGTGTAGAAACACATGAAACTAGGAATCATATTTAGAGCCTTTAAAAGAAGCACTTTTTATCCAAAGCCTCCAGGCTTCATTTCTATCAGTGTTTATTATCATGTTTCTAATGTAAGTCAGAAAGGACCAACCAAAGATGGGCTCTCCTGTAGGGCTGTCATGTTTTATTGTATAGATACCACCTGGAATAGTAGGTGAAAAGTGACTATCATTATGTGTTTGTGCTAAACCAAAGTTATTTAAACTGCATAAAGACCATCAGTAAATCATCAAAAGTATTTAGACTAATCTGACAAACATGTGATTGTAATTGTATTATTGTATTTTAATGATCTGAACAGCAGAAAACTACACAAACACGATTTTATTTAAACACGTCGACACTCAAATGTTCGTAAGACTCCTGAGTGTCTGTAGATTACAATGCGAAAAGAACCCATGAATGCCACAATATTCGCAAAACGTTCTTACGGTGGTGAAAATCGAAATTGTTTCACTGCAAGATTTGCTGTTGTGCACTTCCTGTAGACCAAAACAGGGCGTGTCATTCGCCACACCTTCCTCTACCTGTGCCCCCACCCCCAACTCGCCTCGTCCGCGGACTAATGTGCAAACGCACATTTATTTAATTTTATCTTTTAATTATGAAGGGAAAAACTATGATTAGAAATTATTTTAATAAAATCACAACCATCCAAGAAAACTGCAGCTTCTCTGATCTTAATGTAAGCTACTAGTTCAAGAATGTGATTTAAAAACCATTTCATTGATACATCTATATCCACATTTAAAGGTTTTCTAAAGAAACATTATCCATGTAATCTGGTAAACCATCTATTTTTTATTTTTTTTTGTAAAATGTGCGGGAGCCCTGAAATGAAGTCTTATTCGTCAGCATTGCATTGCTCTCATCATTTGAGCCTCATTTGTGACTCTGTGAATCTCATTTTCCATATTGTGAGTCTTTGTGCTGTGTGGTGGGCTTTTTAAAATGAAACAAATAACGCAGTGCCTCATTTTCTGTTGCAGCTTGCAAGGAATAAATCTACCTGATATTTTGTAAGTTGAAAGAAAGTTTTACCAAAAAGTGTGTGAAAAAGATGCCTCTGGAGTTTTTGTCAACTGTGTAACTAAAGTAAAACAAGACTGTCTAAATAAAGTCGCTGAGACTCACCATTTAATCAGCAAACCACTTATCATCTTCTTAGTTATTTATTTATTTATTTTTTACTTTTTGCCAACTTGAAAATAGTCTTTAATCCTTTATGACCTGTATAACCTTTTATTAGCAAATAGACCTTTTCCACGGCAGACTTTTGACTGGTCACATCGTGGAAATCGCAGGTGTAAAGAATTGCATAACGGATGGTAAAACTGGCAATGAAAAAGCTTGGACAACAGCGGGACCTTCTCCAGCCATTATTTTACACATTTGTGCTCTTCTTTCTGTAAAATTCTCTGCTTTTAAAAACAGAGCTATTGGAGATCCATCCTCTAGTATCTCTATTTCTTCTAAGCTCCAGCAGTTTGTTTTGGACCCCAGTTCAGCATTAACATGGTCGACTGTTGGCCATCAGTGGAAACATGGGTGTCAAATTTAAAAAAAAAACTGTGTCCACAACACAGTAAGAATGGAAATCCACTGACTTTACTGGATCACAACAGATTGAAACCATTTAAAAATGATAAAAGTCTCAGAGATCAACAAACTAAAATGACTGAAGGATTCTGTATTGGTTAGATTGCTCTGGCCTGACTGTGGCTCAGACTCTATGTGGACTACGTCAGCATAACAAATATTTGCTGTTGTGCATTTGAACATTGAGAAACTTGGTTAAAGACAAGATCACAATCTACAATCTTAAAATGAACAAAGAGAGTAAGGAAAGTAATTTGAATGAATCCTTTGTAGATGTGATGTATAACTAAAACAGTACATTAAAGGTTAGTGGAGAAGAATCATCAGATTCAGCCGTGGAGTCGGTGGCATACGCTTGCTGCTATTGCTTTTCTAGAATAAAATAAATTATGAGAGCTAGTGAGTCTGCCACAGATCTACCAGCATGGGTGGCCATTTGGGGGGGTTCTCGAGAGACTGGTTGAGGGCGTGTTTCTTAAAAAGGCTCCTCAGTCTGACTCCCACAGCCTTTCCCACAGCACTGTTCCTCTACCTCACTTCACCCGCCATTCGCTGTCCATAAAAAAAAAAAAAAAAAGCTGGCACTTCATTAGCAAGCACAGACGGGTGAGTGGGATAGTCCCGTTCCCCGGGGAGCAAGGTGGAGCGCGCTCAGAGAAGAGCACCACTAATTAGACATGAGGGGGATAGCCACTGAGCTTTAATTGCACCACATACTCAACGCAGAGCGATTATTCCAATGTGCCACTTGTTAAGGTAACAGTCTTTTAAAGGCAAAGTGAGAAAAGTGAGGGAGTGAGTGGCACTTGTTTTGAGCCCCTTCCTAGCCCCCACCTTCCCATCCTCCATTCTCCGGTGGCTGTCATTCTATCTGTGGGCGCTGTACACTTGGATGTCAGTGGTGCTGAGGGTTGCCATGTGTTGCTGTGTATCTTGTACTTGGTGGGTGGGGTGGGGGGTGGGGGGTGGAGGGGATTCAGGGAGACATACATCTGTCTGTGTCAGCTCTGGGTTGTTTACTACCTGAAACCACAAACCTCTGCAGCGAAACCCGCTGAACAACCTAAACACAGTCATCTTCCACATGAAACTGAGCTTCAGTCATGATAACTTTTATCATTTATTTGTTTAAAGATTAAATTTTTAAAGTCTTTTTTGAGCAGAGGCTGTGAGGGGCAGTTATGGAAACCGGTTATCTGCTGATCATATGTTTTGCTCATTTATTAACAATTTCCTGCCAAGGGACTAAAGATGGAAATGACCTTTATAGTCCTGCATATTTATATTTTAAATGTACATTAACCTTAAAATTCTGAGCCATTTTAGTTATTTTTGGTCCGCTTGTTTCCTTTTTAATGTGAAAACTCATGAAGAAGTGCAATCCGTTTAATCCCAGGCAACAAATGGGCAGAAGATTAAAAATGTTTTAATCTATGAGTCTTTCTTTGGCCCTTTAACAAAATGAAAACAATTCCATATATTTAGGGTTTTATTACTCTGTAATGTGTCAAGCTCCTAGTTTTTGTTTGACAATACACCATGGAAAACTGGAAATATGATGGTTTTCAGTTGATAATCCAAACATTTACAGATTATGCTCTGTACAATCTGTAAATCTGTTGGAAAATGGGAAAAGCATTCCACTAGAGGGAGTGTGACTACCATCAGTGGTGGTTACCACTGAGAACTATATGTCCATTAACATCCCAAAACCCTTTTGTAAATACTGCTGTTACTCCAAAAGATAAGTTGATTACTACATGGTGCATCCATACCAAAACCAAAGGGCTGTGATTCACGGTCTTCTCAGTTTGTTGGAGTTTAGTAAAGGCTTGTTACTTTTGCCTTTGCTCATTTCATTCTGTAACTGTCTCTATGCTCCCTGCAGTAATGGATCAACCACATCCGAGGATTTGTTCTGGAAGCTGGATGCTCTGCAGATATTTGTGCTGGACCTCCAGTGGCCAGAACCAGAATTTGCTAAACATTTGGAACAAAGACTCAAACTGATGGCCAGCGACATGATGGAGGCCTGCGTCAAAAGGTCAGACTCTGTTTCCTGTTCCGGATCTCAATCATCCTGAATTTATGTGTAAAATGTGCATGAGGACACATATCAAATCAGGGCTGCAGCAAAGGACCAGTAAATAAATCAGTTTTTTTCTGTGATGGATAAAATTATAACCTGCTTTAGAAAGGTCCACCACAACTGTTTTTTGTGCTCTGTTCTCTAGAACAAAATCTGCATTTGATGCCAAAATACAGAAAGCCAGTAAGTCTACAGAGTTCCGAGTGCCGCTGTCCGTCTGCACCATGTTCAACGTGTTGATGGATGCCAGAAAGCAGTGCTCCAAACTCTGCGTGTTGGATGGCGGTCAGGAGGTAAGCTAATGTCGCAGTCAGACTTTTGTTTCTGTTTCAGTTGTTTACACATCTCAGAAATCACATGTAACTATATTTGTAATTACGTCCGAGTTATTTTTACTAAAATCTCATTTTTGTCCCATTTATTGGTTTTGCTGCTTTTATACTTCTTTACTATAATGTCAAAACTATATGTTTCTCCATACAGTTTTTTTTTTAACTTGTCTTTCCTTTGGATGCTGTTTTCATACCTGCTACCAAATAATCTGTTCCTTCTACTTCTGCCAAACGTCCAAACAAGCTGAGATGATAGTAAATACACTGTTCACTGGGACATCCCATTCTACATGTAGAATGTAGTGTTGCATTAATGGCAGATTTCCCACAGTTAAAATGCATCTCCCTCACACTGATACCCAAGAATAATGAGATAATGCTCTGTGTACATACTGTATGTTACAGTCACCTTGATTACAGACAGAAGTCCCTTCGCTGTAGCTTGTACGTGCCTCCAGGATTTAATGACTTTTGCTTGTGATTGTTGAGACATGAAATTCCTGATTTTGCTGCAGCTTTATTAGAAGTTGTAACAAATGTTGATGTGGTCTTAAGCACCTGAATTCTTTTTTAAATATTATTTATTATATTTATTATATTAGAATTAATTGATAAAAATTCATTTAAACATTCTTCACTGAAATTAATTTTCACCGTTCAGCAGTCAAGCTGAAACTTAGTGTTCAAACATCAGTCACAATAAAAGAAAAGGATTTCATTTGCAGCAGATCCGGTGATTCATCTTCTCTATTCAGGTTTCCTCCTCCTAAAGTCAATAACCGTCCCCTTCTTCTAGTTCAAATTTAGAAGGAGACAGGTCCTGCTGCTCCAGTCCCTGTATTCCTCCTCCTGTCCATCTCTGATACATCCAACCACCCCGAGTTGTCAGAGTATTTCTGCAAGTGGCTGGATTGGTATTTAAAATCAGTGGTGTACATGGTGGAGGGGAATGGTGACAGGACCATTATTTTGTGCTGTAGGAGGGAAAGTGTCTACGCTGAGTGATGGTGTCTTATTAAGAAGTGGAGTTTAAAAATTAAGAAAGAACTAAAATAAGTGATAATAAGGGAAACAATGAAAATATGTGTGAATTAAAATTAATGGAGCTGTAAAAATAGATGTATTTTTAAGCAATTAGACCAATTAATCCCTGTTTTGTTCGGGTTGGTGTGGTACCAGTAAGCTATTTTGTGTGTTTCCGTTATAAAAAGGGCCAAAACAACCTAACCATACCGCACCATCTATGGACCCCCTTCAGTTGTAGGTCCATAGGAAAATGCTACAGTACGGTTAAGGCAGATCTAATGGCATCTAATGATAAAACACGTTGATTGGTGGACAGAAAAACACCACTGCTCACGACAAAAGGAAGCGCGAAACAAACACAAGGTTGTCATTCAGTTCATGGTTCAGGAAAAAGATGCCTGCAAACATCAGTGAAGTCTGGTCGGGTCTGGAACTATAAACTTTTCTTACTATAGTTGACGATAGTGTGATTCAGCGTGAGCTGGATGGAGCAGTGAGAAATGAAACAACGAATATCTCAGCGAATGGCAGTCAAGAGATTAGAAAGGACATCAGAGCAGTGTCGGGTAAAGCTATTAATTCGGGTTAAAAATTCTGTTATATATGTTTTTCTTTTTTTCTTTTTCAGGTTTAAATCTTTTAGATAACTTGATCATTTAAATTTTTCTTTCTTCCCATTTTTATTTTGCTTCACCATAAAGAGTCATGTAATAAAGTAATAAAGAGTGATGATTGCTCTTTCTTTTCAGCTACAGCTGCCAGTGTTTTATAAGGACTGTTGGGAGAATGATCTTTCAAAGTAAAAATATAAATATATATCCTTACACCCACACAAAGGGAAAATACATTTATCACACCTATAATTACATTAATCAGTAGTGTTCATAACAGTTTAATTTACTGTTGAGGACGAAACATGGAAACATTTAAAGAACAGATGTTGAGTAGGAAAATGTTCTATTCTATTCTATTCTACAGTCATTTAGCAGACGCTTTTTTCCAAAGCAACTTACATTTGAGAGTAAGACCAACACAAGCAAGAATTCAAAGAAGATGGCCGTCATCATGGACGTCAGTGGTGGTCAGACTGCTGTGAGTGCAGTTGGACCAGGTGCTGTCATGTAGTGCTGGAGGCAGTGCATAACTGTCTTTTTCTTTTTCTTCAAAAAAGTGTTGCTTCAATAGTTTTATCTTTCAGGGTGCTCCACACTTGACACAACAAAGACTACTGTCTTTCCATTTTGATAATTGTAGATGTAAATATACGTCATATTTTACAACAGTGATGAAAGATCAACACACTTACTGGAGACCGCCTGTCTGTCTGCTTTAAGCCTTTGATATTACTGAAGACGTTGTTCTTGCTTGGTGTTTTTCTGCACTAAAAAAAACGTCCTCAATTTGTTGTTGTTGTTTTTTTGTTTGTTTTTTGTTTTGTTTTTTCCACATCATTTCAACTGAACGCGTGAAACCACCCAGAAACTTAATTTACCATGATTTTGTACCTTTTATGGATTCCTTCATTATTTAGAAATCAATCATTTTAAAACAGTAAAGCTGAAAATATTCTGGCTTTTTAACTTAACATTTGTGTAGGCAGTCAGCTCTGCTGTGAGCGTACTAGCTTGTGTACTAAACTTGTTGCTGGAGGTTTCCACTAGGGGGCGCTTTTGAGAACTCAGTCCAGATAAAGTTGCTGAATTTGTAGGGTGTAAACAAAATAATAAACATGTCATCAGTATAGGTGGCTTAGAGTTTGGTTAATGTTTAGATCAAAGCAGAAACAAACATCAGTGGTTTCACAGATAGTGTGTAAGGCCTCTAAAGCATGCTGTGTCTTGTCTTAGAAACATTCTGTCACTTTTACACCCTGTGACATTACATCCGGTCAAAGTGGCAGCCATGATATGATAAACTCATGTATGCATAATTAAAACAATTTTTTTTTTCAGCCTAAAAACAAAAGACATGACTAGAGTGAGTTAACATACAAATTGTAGATGTCACACGTCACAGAGGCGCAGCAAATGTCGTCCCATATAAATCACAGCCTCCTCTTCCCAGGCTGGGAAGGATGTGCCAGGTGATCCTTCATGGCCTAGCACTTTAACATTGGCGCTTTAGTCTCTGGAGTTCCTCACATATCCAGAAAAATAATAAAAATAGTTAGTATTTAGTTTATTATGTAATGGAATTAAAAATGTAGTATTATTCTGCATACTCTTTATCAGGTTGGCCTTTTGACAAATGCATACGTTAGAAAAAGCTGAAAATGATTTAATATTCACTCCTTGTGCAAGGTAAGAATATTTCAGCGTACAACATTATGTCAAACTGAATCATGAAAATTGTTTTTAAACAAAACAAGTAGGATATGTGCATCCTGTCCTACTTTAAACCGATTATGTGCTACCAGCGTCTGTTATCGATTAATTTTAACGATGGTATAGCCGATATCCGATTTTGAAGCCAATACCAATACGTGCTGATAATATTGTGCATCTCAGATATTTTTATTATGAATTAAAACAAAGCTCCCGGGTTTGTAGATAAAAATCTGGCTTTTCCAACAAACAAAACCAAATTAGAAAAAAATTTGTCCAAAATTTGCAAGGTTTGAGTTTATACATCCACATGTCGATAAAAGGTATTAACAGAGCTGTGACAGAGTCCAGCGTGGGCAGAGTCCCACCCTCACCGGAAATGGATCTGACTTACTGCCAGCAATGCATTTTAATTACCACAATTACATTATTATAATGTGGCAGTATTATCATAATTTGTTGCAGTGTTTTGTCCCTTCAGCCTTTCTGTAGTCAGTTCAGACAGAATATGGAAGTTGAGATTATTTATTTATTCATTCATTCGTTAGTTCGTTCGTTAGTTCGTTTGCTGAGTGTCTAGAGCTGGTCTGTTTTCAGAAAGCCTAAGTTTAACAGAGCCCAAGTATAGCAAGGTTATGAGAGGAGCTGCTCTCCAGTGATCAGTGAAATGTTTGTGTCTGAACTTCTCCAGCACAAGTCTGCCAACCTGATACAGCCTCCATTTCTGTTCTGTTTGTTGTTCAGTAAGACCATTCCCTGCCAATGAAAGGTTGTATATGAAGGGACACTTAAATGAGGAAATATGAGGTTGTTAAACTTCCTGTGTTCAGAATATATACAAACATGTATATTATCCTATCACAGCCATTAAAAATGGAGAAAACATTTCATTTATGAGGTTCTGAGAGTCGTTTTCTGCTGAAAATATTCATCTGAATATATGTTTTTTTTAAAAAGAGCCTTTTCCTTTTTTTTCTATTCTTTTCCCATTTTCCACATTTTTGTGCCATAGAAAACTATATGGCAAAATGTAATATAATTTAAAATTACATTGAATGAAAACATACACAAGTTCACATCTGTGCATTTTACATCTGTCCTCTTGAAAGGAACAAGGTATTTCCTTGAAGTATCTCTGAAGATCTTTATTTCTACACACAACAAAC
This sequence comes from Melanotaenia parkinsoni, assembly GCA_036919975.1. NCBI lineage: Eukaryota > Metazoa > Chordata > Actinopteri > Atheriniformes > Melanotaeniidae > Melanotaenia > Melanotaenia parkinsoni. The sequence continues at coordinate 3,168,345 of JBAFTA010000011.1, read as the reverse complement.
CTACGTCTGACATGATGCTGCATTAAATGATTCTGTTTGTTGGTAGAATTTCATTCAGTTTAAAAAGTCAAATGTCTGAATAACCTTGACAGATAAACATTCAATCTTTACCTGAAAAATGACTCTTTCTCAGTTTTTAAAGGAGAAAATCTTTTATAACAATTTTCTATTCAGCTGGTTTTAACATGTTTGATTTTTAAAGCCATCAATAGAAGATGTGTTAAGACTCCCAACTGAATAATATTTCAGTGTCGGGTTTTAAAGCCATAAAGTGTTGCAGAGTCTCACAATCACTGTCTTATTCAGTACAAAAATGAAATGTGTGTCTGGTGCTGGACAGCCTGACTTTTAACATGAAGAACTACTGATCTTTGATTCATTATTTTCAAGTGAAAATAATAAAAACCAGGGATGGCTCCTGAAAATAAGATACCATTAATTTACTGTTTCCTTATTTCAGTACTGATATAGATGCTTTTTTCCACTAAAGGGAAATCAATAGTTTGCATAAATGTCTTTACTACAAGGACAATATGAAATATGAATTAAACAGCACAAGGACTTTAACAACGATTCAACTTCATGACTCGACTGCAGTTTATCACCAGAAAAAAAAAATAAAATGGTTTCAGCTTTAAAGCATGTTTTCCTCTATGTAGAAAGAATGTTTGACACGTTTGTTGTAACTTAGCATTTATGAAGTTGACACATAGATGTAGTGAAGGGCCGTCTGATTTCTACGATGCAGTAAACACAGACGGAAGAAGTTGTTCAGCAGTGGACACAAGGCTGACGGACACAGAAGCTGTCCTAAAAATGAAGAAATTCAGTGTATTGCAGCTCTAGAACAAGATGTTTACATCTGGTTTAGCCATCGGCTCTAATACAAATGCTACATGTCCTCTATGCAGCGGGACCATGTTTACTTCCTGACTTAGCACCCCTTGCTGCAGGTCACCCTTCTTCCTCTGTCCCCCTTTACTGCCAAGCAACAACCCAAAAAAGAAAAAATATAAATAGGATATTTTCCTATTAAATTTTATACACCCGCCACATGATTGAGGAAAAAAATTTAATTTGGGGGAAAAAAAATCAAATGGATTTCATCAGGCAATAGTAAGGCTTCCAGAAAATACCTTGCATGGTTCTGGCTGAGATTTCTAAACACACCTGCAGTAGAGCAGACGTCCCATCCTAATAAGCATGTTGCTACATGCATTATAAACAGTCAGTAAACATCTGCAACTCACCAAACCCAGCTGTAATAAAATGTGGTACAGAAATTAAAGTAGCTTAATAAATGTGCAGTAATATTTATCAATAAAGGTAATTAATTTATATGCAGTATTACATCCTGTGGTTTTACCAATCCTAGCATGTAAAAGTTTAGTGAGGAAACATTTGTTTGCATGTGACGTGACAGCTCACTCTGTCTGCCTTCTTCTTTTTGCCTCGTGTTCTTCCCTGCCCCTCATGTCCATCCATCTGCACATCTTTGTTTGAATCCCAGAATGACAAACAGTGGGTAAGTCCCTCCATCTACTCATTACCTTTACTTCTGCTCACACTTTCCCCACACAGTAAACATTGTTCTTTTAGTTTAAAAGCTAAACATCATCCTACTCCAAATCTTGTTTTGTAATTGATCCCTGTGTTTTTCTGGTTGTACATTTTCTATCTTTAGAATAACAGAAGGAAAGGAAGATGAACCTGTAGGGAATAAAGTAAAACACTTTTTTCTGGGTCAGATGTCTTGATTTCAGGACACCCTTTGACTTCCTAACTTCATGGATGAGTTTATGAGGAAGGCATTGATGTAACAAACTGCTACAACAATTACCAGGACTGTATCCATTTTTTTTCCTTCCAGTATCTTTTTATTTACTTGGATCCCCATTAGCTTGCAGCAACCAGCTGACACAATTCTTCCTTCGGTCCTTTAATATATGTCCTTTTAATTCTATATGGTCAGATAAGATAAACCTGGTTTATTTCTTTGGTTGCAGTGACTCATGCTGGCATTACGTTCACTACCTCAGCTGCACACATTTAAGGACGTAGGAAGCTGAAACACTCTGCATGCACAGTGTGCATCAAGGCAAAAACAAACATTCATTTTCAACCATGTCTGCGTCACAGATACCTGTCTGGTTAGCATGATTTCCCTGTAGATTCATCTACTCGCTGGTTATGAAGGAGCTAAATTGTTGCAAATGAGATGAAGCAATAAGTGTCCAAAGATACAGGAAAGCAAGAATGAGCAAGATCATCATGAAGGTGGAGAGGGTGAGGACTACGTGACCTTTAGAGCTTTATAAATGATTTTTTTTTTTCAGTTTTTGTGCAGTTTTCTCATCAGAAAAGAAGAGAGTGAATCATGGGAGAGTTGTCATATTTATTTATGGTGGATGTGTGCTATGCAGCACTCTGTCTTCCCTTCAATATGGTGGGAAGAAGTTATTCAGAAATTATTTCTCGTACAAAATCTTCATTGAGAGTAATTTTATTTGGGTTGCTGTCTGTTGGATTTTTTTCATTTTTCATATTTTTTTAAACATTTCTCAAGGAAATTGTTTAAACTAGTCAGACCTGATCTGAAACTGTAACTGGACTGGTACTATATTTGAACTTAACTTTAATTTACAACATAGAAGTAAACTGTAACTTTGAACGAAAGAAAGATTATGTCAATAATGTCCTCACATTTAAAATGGGCAAAATTATTATATTGTCCATTATTACATTATTGGTTATTACACACTTTCATGTGTTATTAATCAGGTTGAAGAAAGTGAAAGTAGTGATGTTAGCAGACCTTTTGTGTGCATTGGTCTCCATAAATAATTTAATCCCTCACTGTTTTTAGGAAATTGAAGAGGCGAGCATCTGTAAAATGAAATGTACTCAACAGTTAAATCCCCCTCAAAAAGTCCTGATTATTATGTTATAATTAGTGTACTTTCATATTTCTTGCTGAGGTCAGAGATGTTGTGATTTCACCAGATTCAGATCTGAAAGATTTCACCAAACTGAAGCAGCAGCAGCTCAACAAGCAAATAAATGTCTTCAAAAGAAATAATTGTTCACTTCAGGTTTTGCTTCTGTGCCAAACACCAAACAAGTTCCCCTCCTTGCTTTTCATGACCGTGGTCGTAGGAAAAGAGGCAGCGGTGTTAATTGAGGTAAGAAGAGGAGAAAAAGAAAAGCCCTCAAGATTAGCCGAGACGATCCAGCTGAAAGAGAGCTGCCATTTTGCAGACTTGTGGACAAGAAAAAAAAATAAAATAAAGAATCTAAATTTGGCAGTGACCTCCCAGGACCTGCAGTTTGTCAGCGATCTGTGTGCTTTGTTGATTGAAATTTTTAATTTGGGTGTTCTTTAGACAGCCAGTGAAAGGGCATTGTTGCCAAGAGATGAACTCCCCTGCTGCTGCTGCCATTCAGCACTCAGCCCCAGCCTTTTTCTTCTTCTTCTTATCCCTTCAAGGGAAAAGGTGCCATGAATATTTTTTCAGGGGTGGGGGGGGCAAACAAGACATGAAATGGCAGATTAATTGAATCTTGTGTGAGCCTTTGGTCCTCGCAGCTGGACCGGTGCTTTAGAGGAATACAAGGCTGCTCTAATTGTAGGGAGACACACAAAAAGTATCCTTCAAATTCCTTCGCTTTTCCACTGCAGACGGGAATGTTATTCAGCCACATAATGCATCCTATTAGCTGCTTAACTCAGCAGTGTTACATGGATGGGAAGGTTTTTCATGCCTTACCATGTTAGGAGGGTGTCTGTGTGTATTTGTACAATTGTGTGGGTGCGTTAGAACAGTTCATACCGAGTGTTGTGGATTTTAATTTCTGGCTTGTACAGCTCAGACAATGCTCTGTGTATCAGGCCAGCGAGGAGTCATTTTATTATTAACCTTTGTATCCCATCAGCTTCCGGAAATAATGAAATGTTGCTTTCTTTTTTTATTTTTTTATTCCCTCTTAATGCCTGTTCCACAAACATGTGTCTCCACCAACAACAACCCCCCCACAGCAACAGTACCACTCCAAAATCGATGTTCTGATTGACGAGGCTTTCAAAGAAATGATTTCCTCCCTGGTCTCAAAGGTAGAATTTGGTTTTTGCCCTGTACACAAATCATTTAATAGATCTTTACTGCTGTTAAATTTATTATATTAAATCTTATATTTTATTTGCTCATTTATTTATTTATAGTAGTAATAGACTTAGTTCATTTTTTTACATTATCTTAGCTTTTTTTAATCCATTCATCTTATTTTATGCATCATTGATTTAATCTATTTCATCTTTTATTTCATTTTTATCTATTATTTATTTATTTGTGGCAATGATGGACTTTGCTCTCTTTTTAGATGTTTTTTACTGGTTTTTATATCGAATTTATCTTATTTTTAATTTCTTTAATTGAATTATATTTATTTTTTGTTTGTTATAGGGGCTGACTGTGTTCGTTTTTTAGACATTTCAGTGTTTTATAATCTATTTTGTCTTGTTTTTCTCATCGTATATATGATTATCATTGTATAAGAATGTAATAAAAATAACATACTATTAAAATAATTTAGCTCAAGAAATTTGACAAGACAAAATAGAAAATTGTTTGTTTTTTTTATGTCTTTGCAAGAGATAAGTTACAATTTTATGACTTTTGTCACGTTTCCTTACACTCATAATTTGATCATACTTATAATTACTTATGTATAAGTGACTGTGGGATATAAAGGATAATAAGAGGCTGTTTCTTGTTGGGTCTCCTGCCAACAGTTCACTACAGTTTTAGACGGTGTCCTCTCCAAGCTGTCCAGATACGATGAAGGAACCTTCTTCTCCTCGATCCTCTCTTTCACAGTGAGTAGAAATCTTTTTCTTTTTTTAAAGTAGAAGGCTTCACACTGTTGGTTTTACTGTTCGCAGAGACATCTGCTGAAACTGTATCCTCACAGCTGAACTTCACTATCACCCCTCTTCTTCCTCTTCCTCTTACTTGTCCTCCCGCCTTCCTTCTGAAAGGTGAAAGCAGCTGCCAAATACGTGGAAGTCCCTGTGAGTCCGTCAGTCTGTCTGCTGTTTTATTCTTCACCATGTCTTTCACAAATGAGTTTTCTGGAAATGCAAAGCTGCTCTTTGCATTAAACCAAGCTTAGCTGGTAACATTTATCATTGTTCCATCTGCAACATGCATACATGATGAATTTCATCCTTGCCCGTGTTTTAGCAAGTAGTTGGTCTGCAGGCTGCCGCCACGTTTGGGTGTTTATGAACTGCAGTAACGTGGCGAAGCTCCGAAGCGACGAGGCTGTAACGCCATAACGTGCTGAAAGTGTTTTTTTTCTTCAGAACTGGATGAATAACCAAAGTATAATTCCTCTGTGAGTAACAGTTTTTTACATTTTACAATTTTCATACCTTTGACATGAATTCTGTCATATTTCACGAGCACATGGTACATTTATTAAAAAATAGATTTTATTGTCAGACTTTTAGAGTTTCATTCAAAGACAAGATCAGGGACTTCCTGTTGAAATGAGGAACGTATAAATGCGGATGTTGAAGTGGTTGATGGGCTTGTTCTTGGTGCTTTCTTTACTCCAAACATGATTTGTAGTTCAGATCAAACTTAAACTTTCAGTTCAGATGAAAATGTTTCATTTCCCATTGATTGATCACATTCAACACAAAATGTATCAACAAGAAAAAATGTTGTGTTTTCACACATTTGACAACAGGCAGCTGTGATTCCTAAATCATGAAGGTACTTGGAAATATTTTGACTGCAGTATAAAAGGCAGAAAAAGACCTAAAAACTAAACAGGAGAGAAGCACAGAGTCTGTGTGGGAGGAAAGAGCATGACTTCGTCCAGTGGTAAAACCGTCATCTGTTTTCCTTCAGTTCAACTATTACTGGGCTTCTGGTACTACTCCTACTTCTTTTTTAAAAAGTGCATTTATTTAATGATGAAACAAAGTATAACAGTATTATTTGTTTCATTAGTGATTATTTTAAGTGTTGACAAAGAAATTTTTCATTTCAAAACCCCAGTGCTGTACTTTAGCAGATTTTCTCAGCCAGTCCCCTCGAACGATGGCTAATTCAGCATCCATCTTCATCCTCTCTTGTCTGAAATTTCTTCAGACATTAAAAGTCAGTCTGATGTTGACTTTTTTCTTATGTCATCCTCTGTCCCTCTTTCTTTCTTTCGTCCCCTCTCGTCCTCCGATAATGTCCTCTTGTCTTTCCTTGCAGAATCAGCCACAGTGTGCGTCCAAAACAGCCAGTGTGTTGATATCCAGTTACAAACAGTGATGGATTGCCGTTCTAGCACCATGCGCTAGGATGGAACAAAAAGTGAAGTGTGATTTTTAAGCTTTCAGGAGTGTACATAATAAGTGTCATTGTGTCCTCAAAACAAGTCAGAAGCACAAAGTTTTAAAGCCAAAAGTTGGAAAGCTATCTGGTGCTTCTTTAATAGGCAAAGCCTGTTTAGCTTTTTAAGCCTTTTCTTTATTAGTTTTATGTATTTTTGTCAACATTAAGATTTTTATTTATTTATTTTTTTTACAGTTTTGATGTTAAGGTGTGGTTTGGTGTAACATCAGCTTACGTTTCAATATATATTTCTCATTCACCGTTAGTTACATTTTTCTTATAAAGACAAAAAAATAGTTGTTTACGTGTCATATAAACATTTAAATTAATCATTTTCATTATTTGAACCAGTTGTGACTTTAACACTTGTTAGAGTCAGCATGGAGGACACAGCCGTCACTTTTACACAAACTTGAATAGAACTGTCCTATGGATAAAACTGACATGAAGTCTGGTGCACTCAGTTTCATGTGAGCTCCATTATATGATGCATACGTATATTATTCAAAAAGATTGTATAGAACCACAAAATGCCAGATGTGACAACATCCTGCATCAAGTCACCAAATGTTAGATAGGAGCAGCAAAACAACCTTACTTGACCTTTTTAATCCCTCCATGCCCTGCTGCGATACCTCCCAACTTTCCCATTATGCTCTCTGGTTCCCCTCCAGACTTCCTTCCCAGCTGCCTCCTCCCAAGTAATTATAATGTAACAGCTACCTTGGCCTGTTGGTCTTTTATGTGGAGGAAACCTGACGCAGGTAAGCCTCTTTTGGGATGAAGAACAGGAGGTTGAGCCACTGAGAGGCCTTGCTATTATGCTCCACCTTCCGTGTCATGAAAAGATAAAGCTTTCATCTCAGCCTTCCACTTTTCATTTATTCAATTTGAGACAGAAAATTAGCACCTAATATTAGATTTCTTTCATCCATCTAGCTCTACATTAAGTGTAAGGACTTTATGGCATGAAGTGATTTGAGTCAATAATGTTGTGCTTTCTCAGTATTGTTTAAGTATCAATGAAGCTAGCAAATGAACCAGTGGGGATTTATGAATATCTCAGTCAACAATGTAAGAAGCAGGTACCAGCTCTTCAGGATAAGAGAATAATTATCATTTTAGGCAGTTAATATTAAAGGTCGTAACTAAAAATATTCAGGAGTTTGTTTAGTTTAACATTTCTTTAATCTAAGTTGATATTAGCAATTATATATATATATAATTGTGTTTTAAGCTTTTACCGACATTTTAGGAGATTTTTGGGAACAGTAGCTGTAATCACCACTTTTATAGAAACACATTATGTTATAATGAGTAAAATGCCAATGGAAAGGCTGTTACATGCAGGAGCAGCTGACTTGAGCTTTTTAAAGCCCAAATAATTCTGTCCATCCATCCATCCATCCATCCATCCATCCATTCTTTCATTCAGTCAGTCATTCTCTTCCACTAGTCTGGAGTCAGGTTGCGGGGACAGCAGTCATAGCAAAGAAGGCCAGACTTCCCTCTCCCTGGCCACTTCTTCCAGCTTGCTATCAGCTACTGTATGTAATCCTGTGATGTGATGCAACGTTGGACATCCAGCAGCGGGGTATAGATTGCACCATGCTACCGAATATCTTGGTTGTACCGGTTCGGTTAACATTTTTAAGGTCTAGCGAAGGACTTTAATTATCTCTCTGAATGTCTCTGTGTATTCTCTGTTCCAGTAAAATTTTCATCATTCTTGGTGAGATCTTCAAAAGCCTCTAATATTCGCACAGAGAAACATTTTTGTAGCACAGTTTGTATTTACAGCCCATCTTCACAGACATATAGAGGTCAGGTTTACACATCAGTGATAGCAGTGGCAAGGATGTTTTCTAACAGAAACTATTTTTATTAGTAAAAAACAACAAAAAACACAAACACATGAAGTCATCTTTATTAAGAGTTACAGGACAACAAGACTCAATGACCTTTAGCTTTACTACAGCACTGAAAAGAAATTAAAAAAGGATTATTCTACGTCTCCATTGTCAATAATGAACAGTGAGCTGTTTTAGTTATGTGAAGGGATTTCATACAAGTTACTACTACTGCACCATCTTTTTGTAATAAAATAAATTTAGTCTAATTTAGTGTAACTTTAGTGGAGCAACATAGTTAAGTGTTGTATTTATCAAGGCTGTGGTTCTTTCACAAAACAGTCAGGTTGGGTGAACACCACAGCTGTCCCCTCCTGTACTGGTTCATTGTATTAATCAAAGTAAGAATATGGTCTTTAAATATGGTCACAGAACGCTTTCACATTATCTCTACATGCACTTGAAACTACACTTAGTTTATACCTTTGGCAGATGTCTTTGTGTTTTTTTACATTATGAGAACAATCCAAAATATCAGACAAGTAGTTCGTTCATCAACAGCAGGTTCAACAGACATACTGTGTCCATTGAAAACCAGTTTAAACACCATGACACAGTTTAATCCCATTACCAGCAAAGATCTGGGCAACATCTTATGTCAGCTGAACTCCTCCTCTTGCTGCTTGGACATCCTGCCCACAGGTTTCTTTAAAAAGGTCTCAAAGACTCTGGAGCCAGATCTGTTATAGACTGTGAATCAAACCTCTGCTAAAAAGGGACAATCTAGACAAGACACAAATGAGCAACTACAGGCCTCTCTGCTACTGCACTACACTGGTGTAAATCTTATTTAGAGAATAGAAAGTACTTTATATCAATAGGTAATTTTACATCTGAGCAGACAAGAGTTACATGTGGAGTTCCCCACGGTTCCATCCTGGGGCCTTTTCTGTTTAACATCTACATGCTCTCACTGGCACAGGTAAAAAGGAAAAACAAAATTAGTTACCATAGCTACGCAGATGACACACAGATATATATTACAATGTCACCAGGAGACCGAGG
>JBAFTA010000011.1:3126241-3136435 GCA_036919975.1 Melanotaenia parkinsoni | reverse complement strand
GGGGAGAGAGAGCGCCTGAAAGAGTTTCACACTTACGGGTCTCCTACACATGCGGGGGGACCAGTATGACTGTTCCAGAACCATTAAAAAGTGAATTTTGCATAATATGGGACCTTTAACAACGCATTGATCTACATCAATATGTTGATTTCATCATCAATGATCCAGTCTAATCCAACTTTCTTTATAAAGTACTTTAAAAGCAGCCACAATTGACCAACGTTCTATACAGAAGAATCACTACACGGTAAATAAAAGTAATGAAAATAATAATAAAAAAATCAATAAAACAAATTCGAATACATACAAACCAGATAAAGTCAACGTCTCACAAAGTGGTAAACAGTACAGGTGGGTTTTAGCAGGAGATTTAAAAACAGACCGTGAAGTTTCCTGTCTGATGTTCAGAGGGATGTCGTTCCACATTTTAGGAGCAGCAACAGCGAAGGCACTATTTATATAGCTTCTGCTCTGCTCTCTGAAAACTGAAGAGCAGCCGATCAGCTGATCTTAGAGAACAGGCACGAGTATGTAGGTGAAGAAGTTCAGAGATCATGGGGGTTTAAAAAGAAAATCATTTTAAAATGGATTCTAAAGTGAACAGGCAGACATGATGAAAAAGGCAGAGTGGTGGTAAACTGTCTAAGAATGATCGGCTTCACTTTGCCTTCAGTAAAAAAAAATCTGTTTTCTTTTTTTCTTTGTAGAAAGTTTAAAGCCATCCCGGCCTTTATGTAATAGAGTGGTTTGACAGAAAGAGACACTCTTCATGAGGCATATAAATTTGTGAAATAAAATGCCACGTTTCCTCGGCATGGAGCCAAGCAGGAGCAGAAAAGAGGCCTACTGAAGCTTGTCGACCCCATGAAGAAAGGGGCAGAGACACAGCATCTCCAAGGCTGATGCAGAATATTTGATCAGCCAAATAAGACCTGAACCCCTGAGGAGCTATGCCCCCGATGCCCACCCAGTCCTCCAAACCATCTGTTAGGATTTCATCAATCCACTGATCATCAATCCAAAAATATCAATCTAACTGAAGATATCAATCAATCACGGATCCAGCTATCATTTATCATCTGTCCGACATTCTTCAGAAAGAAAATGTGTAATTGTTTTCATTTCCTTTGTTCTAACAACCAAAATGTCTTTTTTTTTTACTAGATGGGGAAAATGTGGATATCCAAAGGTGCAGTGTGTAACTATGATAAAGTCAGACGATAACTAAGTTAAACTAAGTCTAAAAAGTTGTAAAGTTTACACTATACTCTCCTTTAATGTTTAAAGTAGAAATGTATTCTGTTTATTCTGATTTTGTCTGATTTCTTTAAAAAAATAAAAAATAAAAAATTATCTAAATCTCCGATTGAGCTCTGAAAGATAATTAGGTTTTGATATTTTAGTTCTTTTTTTTTGTAATTTAATATAAATAGAAGTGCTTGTGTTAAACCAGGATGTCACGTCATCTGATATGGATCACTGGATCCCAACCATATCAAAACAAAATCGGATCATGACAGAATTTATGATATCTGCCAAAACTGAATTATTATCCTTTGAAATGTGTCGTGATCAAACTTATTTTTTGCACAGAGATCCAGTCTAATTGGAGGAAGAAAACCCGTAAAGCCACAGAGAGAACATGTCAGCTCAAAACAGAAAGACCACATCAGACCAATAATGCTCAAACCCTGAATATTTAAGATGCAACGAGACTAAATTGCTCCTCTAAACCACGATCGATTCCCGTAAAAGCCGTCAAAACTGATGGTGAAGAAATGGAAAACAAAAGATAATAGAAATCAAGTAATGCCGAACTGTCCTTGAAAGCAGCAGTGAGGAGGCAGACATGAAAGAGAAAACTGCTCAACTGTCTGCTGCTGCTTCCCCCTGCTTTTGTCTTTTTAGAGTTTTAGTTTAACAAGAAAGCGATGAAGAAGGAATGATTGTAGCTCCTGAAGGTAAAAACTACTCAGACACCTTGGTCTGCCTTCCTAGTTTGACACATAAAAGACTGTGAATGTCCTTGAGCCTCAATATTTTTCAGCTTTTGTCCTTTTAAATGGCACATAGCAGCCTCCTCCTCCTGCACACTACATTCCTAAGATCCTCTCTGTTATTTTTTCCCTTTTTTTTTTTTTACCTATTTCCCACTTCACCAGAAGACCTACCGTGACTTCAGGCTGCAGGGTGTCCTGGATGGCACGCTCAACAACAAGAGCTATGAAACCGTCTACAACCGGCTGACGGTGGAGGAAGCTACAGCAGCTGTCAAGGCAGGCGATGGTCTCCAGGGTATCAGCATGAGAGACAGCGACGAGGACGACTGAACTCACACATGCAAACATCCTCCTTTCGCACACCATGTTACTGCTTGATCAGCATCCTCTCTGCAATAAAAGTGCAGTTATATAGAAGAAATGTTAGAAATTCAAAGAAATATTGTGCTGCTTGACAAAATGTTAGATTTTTTTTGTCAAAAAATAACTCATCTTACAGAGGATGCATTTATTTAGCTCCACTTGAACCACTTTCACTAAATCTGACCTAAAACAATAATACTGATGCAAAAATCCTTTTAGCTCATTATTATTGTTTGGGAATGGCAACATTTGGTAAGAAACAAGAAAAAACCTTTTTGCTTTCTCGTTTTCAACTGATATTCTTAGCTGATTTGTGCAGACTTAGAACAAAACTGAATATCATGTTAGGACATAATGAACTGATCAGCAACAGAACAAGTTATGCTAATCTGTGCTAACATTAGCAGGGTGGTGGTTGTGGACCATTTTGAGCTCTAGAGCTGCAATCACTTTTAATAAATGAAGTAAGTAAGCTTGCAGAAGTTAAATAGAAATTAAGCTAAAGTCAGTAGATATTGTCTGGAGATGTTGTCAGGACCCCTTTACCTCACGCTGTAACACTGATAAGGGCCTTTGAGCATCTTTCTGCAATGTTTATCTATATTTTTATTCTTCACAGCTGCTTTTGTGCTTAAACTTAAACAGCTTTATAAACCAGTTGTGTCACAAACAGCTCACGGTGGACTGGAGTCAGTTTAGCCCGTTTTACAGGAAACTGACGGAGCCTGCTAACTTATTTATTGAAATGACAACATTTAACAAAAAAGAAAACAATAATAAAACTTTTTCTCACTCGTTTTCTACTGATATTTTTTGCTGAGTTGTACAGAAATATAAACAAATTATATCTCACTCCTAATCTCGTTTAGCGTGTTTTGCTAAATTAGTTTTGGTACGTACATCTAACCAAACAGCAAGGGAGAGCGAACTGGAGTCTCAAAAGTAAAGCCAGTAAAAACATAATGATCACATGTTGAAGTGGAGGATATGAGCAGAGAGCGGTCGGCTAACTGGATCCGTTTTCTTTATTAAAGTAAGCTTTAGTTTACTCAGAAGTGTGTAGTAAATTTGAACTCTGAGATTAAAACTGGACTTTAGTTTCTTAAAGCTCAGCAGCTTCCTGTTACGTTTCCTCTCAGAGCTTTAGCTTATAGTTCAGTGATCTTGCTGCATTAATGAAGTTCTTCACAGCAGTAGCTGCACAGTCAACTATAGAAATGTATTTTTAAAGAAAAGACTTGGAAATGTGTTTCTAAATGTGTCTGAAGTTATTCATTGTTTTATATTTAATGGGTTCTTCACACTTCTAATCTGATGGCCCCCCCTGTGCTGCTTTTTTCATTACAAACCACAATGTTTGAACATAGATGCAAGAAAGCAGCATTGCTTTAAGCATAAAAACAGGCAGTAAATTTTCCATAAAGGTGACCCTGGCATTATATATTCATGATGAAAGCAGAGGAAGTTGTAGGGATGGTATGACGACAACCAACATGTTGAACAGCCCAGTTACCAAACCAGAATCACCATTTCCTGAATTTACTCAAGTAAAAACACAACAGCCAGTCACTCCTCTTTTAACACTGTTGTCAGTAGTTTTGTTCTTAACAATAGAGGAAATGTTCATGTGTTCATGTTCATGTTCAGGAGGGTGGTAGAGGAATGTAAGACCAAGTTTTTTGCAGAATCATCAAGATTTTATCTTTATGGAAACTTAAGGATTTAGATCCAAAACAGGTCATAGGTTTTACCTGATACCACAAACTACTATTATTCTGTCTGGAATAATGAACCTACAAAGCAGCACCGACTTACCCATCAACAGACTGAGTAAATTTAGCTATTTTGCCTCTTTGTTGGATGACCAAACAGACCCAATAACCCCTGAATGGGATTTCTACTTTGCATCAAGCTGTAGTTTAATTTAGTCCTATATATCCTCTGCTCATTTTAGACCCCGTTCAGCCCAAAACCTTTAATCCTTAATATAAAAGTCTGTAAATCTGGATAAAATCATAGAAAGCACCAGCTTGGATTTCAGTCCTGACTCGTGGAAGGAAACTGTTTTGAACCACAGTCTGAAAATCTTTTGTTTTTCAGCTTGTGTAGTGTGTTATAACATCTCATATGGAACTAATAAGACAACAAGACCTCCTGGACATAAAGGGCAGCAAATACATAACTGTTTATTTACCATGTAAATAATTCGTCATTTTTTAGAACAACTTAGGATCTCAAGCTTCAGCAGTTCCCCAGACTGTCTGTTTGCCAGAATCAGTAATGGTACGGAGGGATGGATCCTGCTAGAGCTTCATGGAGGATGACTTTTATCACCCACTTTTCAGTCTCTGAGAATGTAGTTAAGCTCTTCTTGCGAAGCCAGTTTTTTTCTGCCTCCTGTCTGAAATACCCAAAATAAATTAAGTACATCTTCACAGTTGCAAGGGTTTTCATTTTGGTCTCAAAAGAAAGCTGAAACATGTGAGTCATGATCAATACGTGTTACTATGTCAGAGTAAATTCACCTGGAACACAGTAAAATAAGTAAATGCATATCTCCTCCCAAAAGAAAACCACATTACTTTCAGTGGAAACCAAAGGAAAGCCGACTAATCCATATAAAGTAGTGTCTGATGAGGAACTGTGCTACAGTAGAAGGTAAAAAAGTGAACCTGAGCAGTTTTCCAGATGTTTTAATAGAGGTGTTATGCAGGTAAATCTCAGGAAGCCATCTGTCTATCAATGGTCAGAGACAGGAGGATCCAGGGATAGCCCCACATTCACCTTAGAAACACCATGAGGATCCAGAAAGAAGTGAAACCCAAGAGAGTCTGTGATAGGAAGACCTCCTCCATCTTCATGGAACCTAGCAGGACCTTCATGATTCATTACAAACAAAGGCCGAGTCCTAGCAGAGGTCAAAACTTTTGACCACAAAAACAGCAGAAGATGCGATTTCTGATTCTGGCTGCCAGCTCCCAGAGTTTTAGTCCAGGGTGAAGAGACAATCATCTTTGTAACCAGCAGAGTCTCTGCTTTGGTGTGACACCTTGTTTGTGTGGTTTGTTTCAATGGAGAAATTAGCAGAAGCTCTGAAGTGAACAGAGCTGTTTTTCTTACATTCCTATATAACTGCTTGACGTTTGAACTGTGTTTGGTTTGGATGCCAGTGCTTCTCCCCGTCATGTTGGCATGCTACATGTTAGGATTGATGCCTCCTAGTGTGTGAAAAGATCTTCTCTGCTGTCTGCTTGTCAAGAAGAAAAACATCAACATGTAAAAAAAAACAAACAAAAGGCTGAGAGGAAACCTACAAAACTGACATTTATCCTATACTTAGACAAGATGTTTGTGGACTCTTGTATTTTAAACATAATTTAAACTAAAAACTGCTCAGTGGGGAGAAAAATAAGCGTAAACTAGGAAGTAAAAAACAACTAGAAGTTGGTCTTAATGTTCAGTATTCTATGACTCAACTTGAAGCTCCAGATGATGACTCGGTTGTCTGTCCAGAAATAAACGCTGCAGAAAGATGTTCGGCTCTTAGCTTCAGCTATTGAAAAGGCTGACATGGTCAGGGTGCTGACTCTTTGTGCATCTCTCACAGACAGCATCTAGTCCTGAACAAATGTCAGTATTTGATGCCCTGGGAAAAGAAAGGGATGGATGTTCACATCATCACGCTCTTCTAACAGATCCTTACTCCTCTGAGCTAATGCAGTGTTGCTGCTCTGCTGTAGCCCCTGAATCTGAATTCTTGGTAGCTTAAAATCTTTCTCCAGTCACTCCAAGACTGGTGGCCTCAGGTGATGAAGGGACATATCACCTCCTGCAGTTCTACAGTCTGCACAGGTTTGCACGAACACGACAGGAGGGGACTGAAAAATGTCTTTGAAAAGTGTAAATTTGTGAGACACTTGACGACATCTTGATGTGGTTGTAGCTATGCTATCGTTTCTGTCTGTTGTAAAGAATAGTGATGTGATGCCTGTTATGCATCCAGTATCGATCATGGTCTTTGAGATGTGCCATTAAATGAAAATAAGGTCTGGACTTCTTGACTGGGTCACTCCAGGGAAAACATCTGAACCTGAATGATGTTTAACCTGACCAGCAGCAACAGGATGAAGTCGTTCATCTCTGCTTTGAACTCACTCGTGTTGGTTTGTTGTTGAGAAAATTGCTGTATCTGTAAAGTGTTGGCTTTCTTTTGAGTTTTTGTTCCAACCGTTCGGTCCAGTTTGTGTCAGTACAGCTCAGATTAACAATGAAAGAATAGAAAACTATATGAAGACGTATGTTTTATTTTTTTTATTTTACACCTTTTCATTTTTTTTCCACGTGTCACTAATAAAAGTGTTTTTAAAGGACTGATAAATTCAACCTTTGGTTTTATTTCATCGTATTCACACCACATGTCAAACTGAGTAGTTTTTCCCATCAGCTATGCTAGCTGAGTGCACAAAAAGGGGAAAAATGTGACTGATGAATCTTCTACCATTTGAAAGCCTGTTTGTTTCTTTTATATGGAGCCACATTTGTAGGATGAGCAGCAGAGTTGAGTGTGTGGGTGCATCAACGAAACGCTTCCTGCTAAACAGCTGATTCTGCTATACTCTTGTTTCAGCTTCTGGCTGATAATCAGGTGTCTGATGAGCACCTGTTGGATCACCTGTTTGCAGGGTCACAGTGTGGAGAGGACGTGGAGAACAATGCTGATTGCTGCAGCTGCATCTTCTGGTGGAGGCAGTGTGATGGTATGGGGCATCATCTCCCTCACTGGTAAAAACAAGGCTTGTCATCATTGGAAGAAGACTAGCTCCAGAGGACAGATGACCTGCCTCCAGTCCTGACCTCAACCCCACTGAACACATGTGGAATCAGCTTGGGCTGCTGTTGGTACCAGAGTGACCAGCACAACCAGACTGGTTGAAGAATGGGATGCCATTCCACAGCAGGGCGTGATCAAGCTGGTGGCCAGCATGAGGAGGAGGTACCAGGCTGCGTGTGGTTCTTCTGCACGATACTGAGGCTTCTGATTGTTAAATATGGTTAAATTACCAACATGTCTTGTTCTTCAGACTTCAATCATCTATTTATAAGAGAAATAAATAGACTTTATGGATGCTATAAGATGTATTGTTTCAACAAAGAAATAATCCACTCAGTCATTTGTATTTTTTGTTCTGATTTTATAGTAAAACACTCACATCTGCATTTTGTTGTGAGGAAATGTAACATGTAGTTTATCCTGAGCTAAGCTAAAGACCAACCTAATTCACATACAGAACTGTGGATGTAATCTGCGTCTGACTTGTAGATGTGGTGAGTGATTTGTCAAGTTGCAATGAGAGTTAAAGCCGTTGGAAAAATCTCCTGGAAACGATGGGAGGCAGCTCATCTCAACCAAGGCAGACCAGGACATCTTTCTCCAAACATAAAACATTTATATATGTCCTGTTTTCCTTTTTTTGTATGTCTTTTATAGTTTAAATATCATACCTCTGAGTATGTTTCAGGATAAGAAAAATTTACTATTTAGGGGTTTAAAAAAAGATTATGTGACATAGAAAAATATCAAGAAGTAAAAAATGTTCAAATAGTTTATAATTTAAATTAAAACCGTCAATTTGATTAAATTTTAACCCAAATTCTACACAAAACAGCATAAAAACAAATTAGATTTTTAGTTATTGGTTGTTGGAGACTTGGGTCCTTATAACACGTTTCAGAAAGTTTAGGAAAAGAGCAAATATTTACTTCTGTGTTGAATAAACTCTTCAATAAAACATTCACTTGAAATCTAACCTCATTCTCGATTGATGTCTTTGGGATCATCAGCTTATTTAATTTATTTTTTTATTTTCTGAAGAAGAAGAAAAAGAAAAGAAAGGAGGAGGAGGAGGAGAAGACAAAAGAAAAACAAAAAGAAGACATCGCGTCTCTAGCATCTCTAGCAGAAATCTGCAGCAGTGCAGGGTCTCTCCCCCTGTCCCGCATTTCAAGCTGTGATCATAAACATCATGTCCATAGTTTCTGAATAAATTTCCATTTGACGACCAGGTTTAATTCATTTGCATGGCGGAATTTTTACCTGTCGATACTGATGTTTCCATCCTTGTCCATTAAGCCAAAATATTTTTCCTGGTTCTCTGAATCTTTTAATAATATCAGGTACACTGACGATTAAATCTCCAAATTCATAACAAATTTAACAAATAAATAAATAAATAAAAACAGATTTTTTCTATTTAAACACACGTATGTGTTATGTTTAAAAAATCAGAAACTTTAAAAACGCCAACAAATCAGATCAAAAAGAAAAATATTGTTATTATTATTATTATTTTTTTATTTTTTATTATTATTATTATATTAAGCTTCTTTAATCACTTGAGCATAAAACTATTCATTTAAGGATACATTCTTCATTACAGATTTCTCAGAAAAATGTGTGATGAGTGGATGAATAATTTTTTTCTATCTTATTTCTCCTTTATGTTTTATTTTTCATCGCTTTTTCCCTTTGCTTTTGCTTCGTCTTTGTCACCAAGCTGCTGCTGCTTTGACACACCTGTCAGTTGTTTTCTCCGCGCTCATCAGGCTCGTGTATAAAACGCATTTGCATCAGTTTAGTCTCGTGCTCCGCTGTGTTGTAGGTTTATGTGTCCAGATTTTTCTTCCACTGCAGGGATGTGAATTATAAACCCGACCTGTCTGTGCGCCAGCTTATCCTGCTCCACAAAAAAACAGCCGTTTCAGAAAGCTTTCAGTTTTTCAAGGAGACAGTTAAGACTAGTAAATCTATCAGAAAACAACAAAGCCGACCGATGATGTTCACTTTCTATTTTCACATAAATCATCACAAAGTGACAAAAACACACTGCTGGTGACATCAGCAGTCGTCTGTCAACACCTCCGTCCTTACAGGTCAGAAGATTACAAATCTGCAGTTCAACGCTGATATGGAGCATGAAGTCTTCACAGTGTGAAGGAACTTTATAAATATGGGGAAAAACAAGAGGTCAGTGCACCATATGCACGCGCAATATGTCCGCGATGCGTGAAAAGACGCACAGAAACAGCAGCTGGGCCGTGGAGGCTCTGTATGATGACATTTATTATTATTATTATTATTATTATTATTATTAATAATAATAATAATAATAATAATAATAATAGTAGTAGTAGTAGTAGTAGTAGTAGTAGTAGTAGTAGTAGTAGTAGTAGTAGTATCAATGTTAGTGGGAATAAAATAAGAAAAAATATAAGTGCCTTATACAGAGCATGGTTCAGTGAGATATAGTGTAGCTAATTGGAAAGAAAAAGATTTAAACGTGGAGCATTAATAATAAACGTAATACATCCGAAAGGCGTGAAATGATGGCTGCCAAAGATGTGTGTGTGTATGTGTGTGTTGTTGCGGAGGGTTCACATGAAATATACACCAGGAATGCGTCCGAGAGCAACACAATGAAAACAATGGATGTTTCCGATGTTGAAAAAAAATATAGAGAAAGATTATTTAGTGGTCGAGACTCCAAAAATCTAAAAGTGTCTTAACAAAACGAACAAAAGAGACACGCAAATAAAAAACAATAACGAAAATAATGACGTGTGTATGTATATATATATATATATATATATATTCATTCATGTGTCATAATTTACTCAAATTTTTTTTTTTAATACTCCTACATTTTGAGGTCAGATTGAGCTCTTCTACTTCCTCCACAGTTTTTCCCCCTCTGGAGTTTTTATTATTATTAATAATAATAATAATAATAATAATAATAATAATAATAATAATAATAATAATAATAATAATAAT
>JBAFTA010000011.1:3104887-3119938 GCA_036919975.1 Melanotaenia parkinsoni | reverse complement strand
CTCACGTGTGTTGGTACAGGAATACATGGAAAACCTGCTGGATTGCGGCCCTCGTAGGACCGAATTGAGTAGCCCTGCCCTAGTCTTTTCTTCCAGGTGAGGTAGAGCTTAGTGTGCAGCTATAGAAAGAATAATTCAATCCAAATTATATGTTGTGCTTATAATAAACCAGAGGTGGTTTATTATAGGTTGAATTTAGCATGCCTAATAATACTCCCATCTTATTCTCTTATCTGTCTTATTATTGAAATGCTGCTCTTCACGGTGACATCATTTTGAACTGAGATTGCTTTGCAAAAACAAAACATCCGAAGTCCCTGGTTTAAATTCTGTTTTCTGTTCCTGAGTCTCTATAAAAGGAAACCACTGGACCTTATACTTTGAAATATTGTTTTTCAAATATTCAAACACAAATATTTAACTCCGGCATTTAAAGCTATTTTCAGCCATTATCCATCCACACATGTCAAACTTTGATTATTTTAATTTTATTTTAATTAATTTATTTTATTGAAGCCACCTCCCTACAGACCACCCATCGGTACCTGCAGGTATCCGCAGGTAACCGGCAAATTGCCGGATTCTGGCTGTGCTCATTTTGGCCAAAACACCAGCATGTTTTTTTTTTGTTATTCTTACCGAACTTTGTTGTTTAATGATATTTATTACAATGAATGATTTCTCATTTAATTTGTCAGTCTGTTTAAATGACATTTTTTCTACATATTGGTTCATCAGACATCATTTCTCTTATAAAAGAAAATTTTATTGACTTAGGTTGCGTAGGCTGTTCCAAAACAGTTGGAACACACACACACACACACACACACACACACACACACACACACACACACACATTATATATATATATATATATATTAGTAGCTGACAGAAGTGAGTACACCCTTCACATTTTTGCTAATGTTTCATTATATCTTTTCATGGGACAACACTATAAAATACAACTTTGATATACAGAACACCAGACTATAAAACCTAAACTTTCATATTCTGTATTCTGTATTGTCCAAATTTCTTACTGGACTAACCCAAACATTTTCTTTAAAGCTTCCTTAAATGCTGCAGCGCAAAAAAAAAATAAATAAATAAAAAAAAACAGCTTATTTCTCTCATTGTTCATCCTCTTCTTTGGCTTCCTGTAAAATCCAGGAGGGAATTTAAATGCTTTTTCCTCATACCAAGTTCCCCTGTAATTTGAACACCTTATACTGTAGTTTATTTCTCCGGGAGCAGTTCAGACTGAAGCTTTGGTTCTTATTCAAATCCCTGAAAGTAAAACAGGAGGCAGAACCTTCAGTTATCAGACCACCTTTTATGGAAACAAGCCTCTCTACCTTTGAGATTAGACTTCGAACTTTTTTTTCTTTGTTAAAGCTGGTGGTTAAAGGGTCAGCTGAGGTGACCCTGAACTATCTGTTTAGTTCTGCTCCTGTAGGCCCAGACTGCTGGATGACTTCCCTACCAGTGTTGTATGTAACACATTACAAAGTAAAGTGTTATAGTAACGTTATTACTTTATCAGGTTAAAGGTAGTGTAACGCATTACTACTGAAAATTTGGTAACAAAACGTAGGTTCCTTTTTCAATTCGGTACAATGTTACTTTTCTTAGGGACAGATCTGACAGTAGACATAAAAGACACGTTCTTTAAGTCTATTGATCTGACAGCGACAATGTCTTTCCAGCTTCAAGCGTGCTTGCGCAGTCGTCACGACTCACAGCGATGAGGAGCAGCTAATGTTAACTTTAGAGGGACGGAGGTATTCCCATTACTTTCAACTCGTTGAAAGGCAGGAATGTGAGTGTAAGGTGTACACTGTGTCCTGGGGAAAATCTGCTGTCCACCACCGTGAACTCAACTGCTAACCTCACCAAGCATTTGAAAGAGAAACATCCTAACATGAAACTTGTAGCCCAAGATCCCCGGGGGAAATTATGACATGTTGAATCCAAGTCCAAATAAGCAGCTAAAACTTCAGTTTCACCAGGTAACTAACAGGAACTGGACATACTTGTTGCTTGGTTCATTGTGGAAGAAATTTTGCTCATTAACACTGTGGAATCTCTCACTTTCAGAAAGATACTTAACAAGATTCTGTTAACAGGAGACGGGCACCCATGGTCACATACAACTTTCCGGGGCTGGAAGCCTGGATGTAGGGTGTTGTTTTCACAGATGTAGAAGAGTTGCTTTGGACCACAGAAGGACATTTTTCGCTTCCCTTGCATTTAGGTGTGCTTCGCATACACTGATTTTGATCTTGTGCAATGATGTTGAAAAATAGCTGTCATCCAGTAGTAACTCAATGCTTGTGTATATGAGTGCAACAGGGAAGTGCACGGCTCTATGGACTAAGGCGAGCCCTTTTACTGTGGCCTTTGTAATGGTGGATGAAACGTTGGGGAAAAAAACTCATTGTGCCTTCATCAACAAGGTGGAATTCCTACCATGATGCCTTGTCCCGTATCTGTGACATCCCGGCCAACAATTTGAATACGCTTTGCACTAGACTGGACATCAGAGCCCTGACAACAGAACGTGACCATCTGTTCCTAAAAGAATACTGCAGTGTTTTGAAACCACTGACAGTGGCATTGGATATATTGCCAGGTGAAGACAACTGTTATTATGGTAGTGTTTTACCAACCCCGGAGACCCTGATGTCCAGGACGCTGAGACTCCAAAATGGACTGCTGAGGACAACGGTAGAGCTACCAGGTGTGATTGTACAGGTAGGTCACTACTTAACAGCCAAAATGATTATTTTTGATAAATGCACTATTCCTCCCATGATAGAGTCAAGGCCAAATTTCCACCGGGACCGAGTACGCGGCAGCCTCCGGAGCTAATCGCTGTTGTTTAAGGCCTGGTTCTTTAAAGACAATGTCAGTTAGTTGTCAGTTAAGTTAGCAGTATTTTTTTTAAAGCCCATTTTCTTGTTTGTTTGTCTGTTTTAATTTTTTTTTAATCTTATGAGATTTGTTCTCTGGTCGAGACCTCACACGTGAAGATAAAAAAATCAGTTTTGACAGTATTGAGGGTGGTGTGCTCTGAAAATCTAATCACAGAACAATACACACACGACGACGCTGTCCTGCAACTAATCTACAATCTAGTCATCCGAACCGGACAAACATCGAAACGTAGAAGAAGAACCATAGCAACAACCGTCAAAAAACAAAGAAGAAGAACCATAGCAACAACCGTCAAAAAACGAAGAAGAAGAAACATAGCAACAATCGAAAAACACAACACACAGCATGGAAGAGGATATATAGGTCGAGGGAATGATGGTGGTCTTGGGACTATTGTTAACAGACAAACACAAAAATAAAAAAAAAAAAAAAACAGACTGGAGACGGCGTAAACACGGGCTGTGTCCGAATGTGCACCCTACTCCCTGCATAGTGCCCTATATAGGGGTCACACCATTTTGTTGGAGTCTCTGAATGTCCAGAGAGAAAAAAGTAGGGTTCTCAAAATTACCCACAATGCATCTTGAAAAGTAGTGAGCATCCATGGTCACTAGACAGGTCAATATAGACCACAATGCATTGCAGGCAGAAGATCAACATGGCGCAAGGAGGCAAAAAGATTGAGCTGCGCGAAATGACATATAAATAAACAAACAAAGAATAAAATACAACATAAGGAATAAAAATAAAAATATTTACATACAACTTTGGATTGGATTTGTAATGACATCTTGACGAGGGTTGTGGTTGCCGTGGTGACGGCGGTAGTCACGTGGTTTGCGGCGAGGAAAAAATAGGCAGCTTCGTGTCTGAATCGCCAAGAGAATGAGTCACTGTGTAGTGAACGAGGGGTTAGGGAGTAGGGTGGACATCGGGACACAGCCATGGACTTTATTTACTTCCTTGTTCCCCAGCCAATGCTTGGTGACCAGCAAAAGTTCTTACACGCTTGTGGAACTGAAAGCCTACAAATCCCTTAAAGCTTATAATTAATGGACCTGTGACCATTACTTCCTAATTTGATGCTACGTCTAGCGTGTCTTATCATATAACAGAACAGGATAAAAGTGGGGCACACTTCTGCATATTTACAAAAAATATATATATAATGAAACAAATAAATCAATGCACATGCATTTGAGATGTCTGTTTAAAAGTACATTTTGAGAGATCATGCTCTATTTAAGTAAACTCAAATGCTTTGATACAAATGATTGTAAAGTGAAATGTGATCACAGACCACGCCGCCATGCAGAGCCAGCTGAGAAGACTCGAGAAGGTACACAGCAGCGCCAGTGAGAAGGAGTTTTTCTCTTTTGCTGAGGAGGAGGACACGATAACTCAGAGGTACTTGACTATATAAGAAAGTTCATAATTGTTTCACCAGAGTGAAAGTTGTATTCATGAAATACAACATTGCCACACCATCTAGTGCTCAGGTGGAAAGGCTGTTCAGCCTGGGAGGTGCTTACCCCCAGAAGAAACAGACCATTTTGAAAGACTGCTCCTGATGAGGTATAATCACACATTTTGTGCTCATGTGGTTCAGGTTCCCTGCCACCCATGCTATAGACATATCTCAAGCCTAATGCCCTGTTTTTCCTAATATGCACTGTGAAGAAGACCCAAAGCAACACATTCAGCAAACACAGCCTTTTCTATTCTGTAGCTAAACATGCTTTAAGTTCTGCTTGATTTTATTTAGGCTAAAATGTGTGTTACACTATTTTATTTATTGATATGATCGGCCAGTTGAATGCAAGATATTTTTAAGTTCTTCTATTTTCTGTTGAATTATTGTTTTATTTTGAGGCATGTGAGCCATTTTGAAGTTTTCATCATGTAATAAGGACCAGTGTTTTCTATAGTGTCTTGAAAACAAGTAGCACAAAAGAAAGACCTGATGTGTCCTCCATAGCAGAACTTTACGTAGACCACGTGTGCACATACAATTTCGGGGGGCAGGTGCTCAATGAAAAATAAGGGCAGCGTGTGGAACTGCTGGCTGCCTTATTATAGCAGTGCAAGATAAAAAAATAAACAAACATTAAAACAGTAAGACTAACACCAGACTGTAACTGCCACGGCCTAACTTCAATACATTGCTTTGTTCTGTTCTTTAAGAGAGTATGCAGCATAGTCAAAGTTTTATTAATAACCTACTGAGGTAAATACAACATTACTGCAAGTATAGAAGTATAGAAATGGTTGGTACAAAATAATTTATTTAGCTAATACAGCTTCATGCCTGATTTGGTACAACCAAAACCACTTTGTGGACAGCTTTTAAGATATTTCACGAAAATTAGAGGAACTTTAAAATCTGAGTTTTAAAAGACCCTCAACAGTTAACACGACTGGTCTTGACTCTGACCTGTCTTCTTCATCGTCTGCTCCTCATCCTCCTTGCTGCTTGATGGCTGCTTTATCCAGGAGAGCAGAGAGCTGCTTCCCTGGGCTGCCTGATGTACTTCCCTTTCTTTTTCTCTCCTCATTTTGTCCTTTCTAGGCATACTGCATTCAGTAAATGAAGACACCAACAATATGAATAAGACTGCTTGATGACATTACAACAAGGCCAGCGGCTTCTTTTCTGTTTATCTGTCTATATTAATGAAATGAGACACAGTTGTCCGGGAGAATCTGTCTAGTTTATTTACTTTCTTTATTTACCTACTCTGCACTCCTACAGTCAAGCTACTTCCTTCTATAGACCTACACAGTTCCTCCAGGTGCATTTCAAATAAAAGTCCTCCTGTAGCAGTAATAGTATTAAACATTAGTTACATACACAATACTAAATACTCAGCTAATATATATAGTAGCTTCACATGCCGTACCAAGTGACAAATTCTGCACACTGGTTGCATGGAGGTCGTCACGTTACATCTATTATTTGATTATGGCTAGCGTCTAGCTTGTAGTTCATCTGTGCATACCATTGCGTAGGCCTACACATTTAGAAACAGGTAGGTGTATGGTTCTGCCCAAAGTCGAGCAACATAAAAGTAATGTAAAAGAGTAACGGGAAAAGTTACCTTCCATAAAGGATAACTAAGTAAACTAACGGATTACTTTTATAATAAGCAAAGAGTAACAAGCAAAAGTTACTTTTTAAAAAAAACTTCCCTAACACTGCTCCTTACCCTGCTGCCTCTATGTGCAGTAATGTCCTTCATGTGCAACAGTGTTGAATGACTATCTCTAGCTGATTTTATTATTATGTGATTTATCTCTATAAATATGTTTTCTTACCTTTTATACATTTTTCAACACCACAATTGGAGGAACTTCATTTTGGTTTACTTGTTTCAATGAAAATAAGATATTCTGATTCTATATATAACATATTTGTTATTTACTTTTTTTTTTAAATCTATAGGTCCATATATATACAATAACTTGATTATAATAAACTAACACATATATTTAGCGTAAATGTAAAATATCAGAGCACGTTTTAAAGTTTTCTGGAGGAAATGTAAAAAAAATAAATAAACAAACGTTAATTTTCATTTACATTTTTGCTTTAGTCACCAAAGTCTCTGAGGACCACGTCTTAAGTCCTCTTCAGTTATGTTCGTCCTATCTACATGATTTATTGTTATTTATTAAAGGTCTGTCCTCGTGAGCGATCAGCCGCTGGTGTAATTCAAGGGAATAAAAAATGTCTCTACTGCCTCAGCTGAACTCGCAGTTTTTAACCACCCCCCTGATCCGCGTTGACCTCCTCCGTTCTCGCGGCGCAGGAGGACGATCCTCATCTCTGAAAGCTGATTGGCCTATAAACTTACGCACCACACGGACTCCTGATGCCTTTAGTTTGCAGCCTGGGTCCGCTCCTTTTCAGTCAGCCGGGCGTTGACCCGTCAAGAACAGATGATTTACGGCTTAAATGGAGGGAGAAGCGTTTTTGCCCCTGGAAAGAGGGTTTACCAAAACATTCGGAGCGAAGTTGATATCAAAGTTAATAAAAAGTTAACAATAAAGTGATAATTTGGCGTGCATTTGTTTCAGGATGTACTCTGTGCAGTTATTAGTATTGCGTCATTATTTGTCAAGTTGGAATAGTTTTCTAGGTATATCTGCAAACCTACTTTGATTTGTTAGTTTCATCCACATGTTTTATAGGGGCGCTTTCTCAGAAAGAGCCATCGGATGTTTAAATGGGGTGAAAACTCCGCCCACCCGGCTATGCGCTCGGTTGTCTGGGCAGTAAACGGTGCGGACTCAGTGACACGGAACGTGGGGTCTTCTCATTCGGTGGACGGGGATTAACCCAGTGCTCGCGTTGCACCTGTGGACGGTTCGGGTGGGCTGTCACCCACGCTGACCCACGGGAATTCAAAGCCAGACGTCTTCCGCTGGCAATGAAAGTTAACTCAGTATTATTCAATCTGTCGACACAAACCTGGGAAATTCCATTAATTCCACAGATTTTCCAAGAAAGGAAGAAGTCGTTGATCAGGAGAGTGAAACTGTAAAACCCGAGAACAGGTGGCCGCTCCTTCAAAATAAATCAAACGTCCATTGTAGAAAACTGGATTTATTTACTTTATCAGACTGGTTTCAGTCGGAAAACTTTATTTTAAATGTGATGTAAACTTTAATGAGCCATATATTTAATTATTTAACCTATATTTATATTTAGTAGTGAGAAACGAATGTAACAAACTCCTAGACCTTAAATAAAAATCGACATGAAATGTAACTACTTTATATTATAGTTTATTTTGAATGTGCAACCGGAAACGGATCAATCTGCTCTGTGCGCATGCGCAGCAGCTGTCTGGAAGTTGCAGCTCATACCTCCACAGAGTGACTCTTCTGAGCTGTTTGTGAACTGTCACCGCGTCCCTTCGCCCTGAGCCTGAAAGTCGAACAGAATCCTGTCAGAAACAGGTGGGTCCGACCCGGAAGCTGCCGTTGCGCGTGCTGCGCAGTGACCGTGGTTCAATGGAAAGAGATCATATTGACATTGTCAGCCAGACCCCGGAAATTATCCATATGGTTACTGTTTATGCTAAAGCTAGGTCAGAACTATTTGGCTAAAAAATAAGAAAATAAAGAGATTTGTTTCTTTCTAAGGATTTAAGTTAAGCCTCTGCACCATTTAACTGTAGTTTAAGAATTGCACGCAGTGTTATTTTTGCAAAAGGTCACTAATCAAGTTGAAAGTTGAACCATTCCTTCTTAATGTTTAAGATATTAAGTGTTTGTACATTATTATTATTATTATTATTATTATTATTATTATTATTATTATTAATAATAATCGGACATACTATACTGCCTCGCAAGTTCATTTGAACAAATTGTACCTGCTTAAATTCCCTGACCTCAGCTTAACTGCCACAAGTGCGGCTGTAGCTTCTGACTGGAAGGTCGGTGGATCGATTCTAGGCTTCCCCTGACTGCATGCTTAGTGTCCTTGGGCAAGACACTGAACGCTGCTTTGTCTCCTGATGTGTCCATCGAGGAATGAGTGTGTGTGTGTGGATCGGTGAATGTGACATGCAGTGTAAAGTGCTCTGAGTGGACAAGCTGACTGGAAAAGCGCTATGTAAGTCCAAGTCCATTTACCAACCTTGGGAATTGGGATCATTAGGAAACAATCCCAGACAGGAGCCTGAGGAGCCCACAAGAAGAACTTTTAACCATTCCATATATGCACATGTGTTTTGTTGCCACTTTAACATGTGTACACGCATCCGGCGCAGTGCGCATGATGGACCTGGACCCCCCCCCCCCCCTTAACTATTATTATCTTCTAATTTCACATCTTTATAAGTCGTGAAGAGAAAGACTGGAATAATCAAAAATTACTAAAAGTACGACCCTGATGAGGCTTTAATTTGGTCTAATTGTAATTATAAATAAAAACAATAAAACAGCTTGTCCAGTTCTACTTTTCATTAAAGATTAAAAACGTCCATCAATCCACATCTTAAAATGAATTGTTTGGCCCTAAATTAATAAATAACTTCATTTCAGCAGCTTTAAACGTTAATGAGTCACAACAGATTAAATGTCTCAGATTAAACCTGCTCTGGTCACCAATCTGTTTCTTCCAGTATCCAGAACAGGGAAGGCAAAGCCATGTTCCGAGTCCTTGGTCATCATGGTAAAAGGAAGTCCAGCTGCTTCACGGGTCAGCGGCGCTATGAACACTACAGAGCTGTTATGGCCATCCGACGGGAAGACGTCAACCCCTGGGAAAGAAGGGCACCGCTGGCCCCACGCCACGTCAAAGAGCTTACCAACGATGGTGTCAAAGTCCTGGTTCAGCCGTCCAACCGCAGAGCCATCCATGAGAAAGTAAGAAGACTATCTGTTAGAAGATTAATTTCTTTTCAACCCAGTAAGTTTACTGTTTAATTATGACTGTCAAAGTCATGATTGTAGATGGAAAAGGCCGTTTATAACAAAAACATAGAAAGCAGGTAGAAATCAAGCTGAAGTGAAGTGAGATTAAGTTTTTTTATATTTAAAAAAGCTGCTTGGAGGAGCTCAGCAGGAAAGTCTCTGGTTTTACTGAATCTGATGGAGCAGGTGAAGTTTGGAGATTAGACATCAAGACATAAATTCGTCCTCCAAACATTTACATTTAATCTGACCGGTTTGGAGGGAATAAACAAAGCAGCGTCAGAGGCTGGCGCTGTAGGCTATGTTGCTGATGAATATTTAGTAGAAGAAGTGATTGTACTGGAAGCAAAGCTTGAGCAGGAGAAATAAGTGGTGGACATCCAGAAGAAGAAAATGGAGAGAGTTCAGGAATAACTTACCTAGGTCTATCTAAGATACAGTATATCATAAAAAACACCAACACTGATCAGCCTGCACGACCTGTTAAAAGTACTTTATCTCGGTTTCTGTGGTTCATATCTCTTCCTCTCATTATCAGACAGACAGAGAAAAGTTAAAGACTTTTTTTTTTTGTAAATTGTTGCGGCTATAAAGGATGAAATTCTTCTGCAGACCAAAAAGGTGACATTACATTAACGCTGGGCGATCATGTGATCGCACTTAATTTCCACTTCCATTTAGCAGAACGACCAAACAGGGAGCCGAGGGCTACAAAATGACCCCGGTACCCTCCAAAGATGAGACCGTTGTTAAGAAAGAAAGAGTTTGAGCTGTTTTTCATTTGGAGACGCATCCGTTTCCTCACAGCAGTGAACAGAAGCCAAACAAAACACTTTATCCTTCTTATTATTTCTGAAGATTCTGATAGGGATCTTATTTAATTTGCTTTATTTACTTTGTATGTTAGTGAAATGCTGAATTAATCTTTAGTTTCTTCAGTTTTCAGTACAGATGCTTTAAGTCTGGCAGTATTAAAAAGAAAATCATGATAAAAATCAGATAATATGAAAAAACATATTGTGATAATTTTATTTTTATTTTTTTTTATTGCCCAGCCCTACATTACAATCAAGCATGAGACCCTCAACCAAGTTTAGTCAAACAAACTAAACGGCTGAGTTAAAATGACCCGACATGAAACATCCCAAAAATATTGCTTAGTCACTGTAGTGAATAATTTTCTTCAGCTCAAATCTGGTTTTAGTGGACGACTCCCAGCGAGATCACACACTCACTTATTCCCACGAGCTGCAGGACAAGCTGACTTATATAAATGTCTTTATGGTGTGACAGGTAAATAATAAGCATATTTATTCACTTATTCACAGTCATATTTTTATAGTTACATTTTTATCTTATTTTAGTTTTCATTCAATACTTGATTTAATAAAAATCTAATTAAATGTAATCAAGTTTAATTATTTTTTAAATTAAATAATTCATTTTTATTTTATATATTACTTAAAAGCATTTTAGTGTAATCAATTTATTTATAGGCTTGCACGGTGGTGTGGTGGTTAGCACCGCAGCCCCACAGCAAGAAGGTCGCTGGTTCGAATCTCGGCTGGGGGGAGGTTCGAACCTTGAGGGCGGTGGCCTTTCAATCTGGAGTTTGCATGTTCTCCCTGTGTATGCGTGGGTTTTCTCCGGGTTCTCCGGCTTCTTCCGACCATCCAAAGACATGTGTGTTAGGTTAACTGATGACTCTAATAGAAGTGTGTGCGAGTGTGTGAGTGGTTGTTTGTCTCCTATGTGTTGGCCCTGCGATGGACTGGTGACCTGTCCGGGGTGTACCTGCCTCTCAAACAATTGATGCTGGGGTGCTCCAGCTTACCTGCGACCCTTAATGAACTAAGCAGTTCAGAGAATGAATGAACAACTTCTCTATAAAAATTCATAAATGATAATAAAAAAATAAGAATGTACTTTTTACCTAAATGTATTTAATTAAGCGGCTGGGATGAGAATCAGCATCTCCAAATCCGAGACCGTGGTCCTGAGCCAGAAAAGGGTGGAGTACTCTCTCCAGGTCTGCAATAGGGTCCTGCCCCAAGTGGAGGAGTTCACGTATCTCAGGGTCTTGTTCACGAGTGAGGGAAGGACGGAACGGGAGATGGACAGGCAGATTGGTGCAGCGTCTGCAGTGATGCAGACTCTGCATCGGTCTGTCGTGGTGAAGAAGGAACTGAGCCGAAAGGCAAAGCTCTCGATTTACCGGTCGATCTAAGTTCCTACCCTCACCTATGGCCAGGAGCTGTGGGTAGCGACCGAAAGAACGAGATCGCGAGTACAAGCGGCCGAAATGAGTTTTCTCTGCAGGGTGGCCGGGCTCTCCCTTAGAGATAGGGTGAGAAGCTCGGTGATCCGGGTGCTCCTCCACATCGAGAGCAGCCAGATGAGGTGGCTCGGGCATCTGGTGAGGATGCCTCCTGGACGCCTCCCTGGTGAGATGTTCCGGGCACGTCCCACTGGAAAGAGGCCCCGGGGAAGACCTAGGACACGCTGGACGGACTACATCTCTCGGCTTGCCTGGGAACGCCTCGGGATCCTTCCGGATGAGCTGGTGAATGTGGCTGGGGAGAGGGAAGTCTGGGTTTCCCTGCTTAGGCAGCTGCCCCCGCGACCCGACTCCGGATAAGCGGCAGAAAATGGATGGATGGATGGATGGATGGATGGATGGATGGATTTAATTAAATGTAATTAAAGTAAATGTAGTTAGCTTTGGCGAACTGAAAGTCGAATGCTAAACTGAATTTGCTGTTTCTTTCCAGCAAATACTTGCTCATTTCTCCTTTATATCACCTCTGATTAAATTAGCTAAACCGTGTGTTTGTCAGTGTTGTAATTTCTTTTCTTCGCTAAATGTTTTTTTTTAACGTCCTGAATTCTAGTCTGATGCAACGTTAAATTTACACTGAGGATCTACCACTTTTTGTTAACTTGATATGGGGATTACTTGGAGAAGAAGAGAGTAAGCCACCTTAAATCTCATTTGTTGAAATATGCCAGCTGATTCTTCTGTCTCGTTCTCAGTACTACATGAAGGCAGGTGCTATTGTTCAGGAGGATATCTCAGAGGCTTCACTGATACTTGGAGTGAAGAGGCTGCCGGAGGAGAAGGTCATCCCAAGGAAGACGTATGCTTTTTTTTCTCACACCATCAAAGCTCAGGAGGCCAACATGGGGCTCCTCGAAGACCTGCTGAAAAAGGTGAGGCTGATAATATTCCTCCAGTGTGGTGCTCCTCAGTACACGTCACTGCTTTCATAAAGTTTTCTCTTTATTTTTGAGCCATGTGGGAATGGTTGGTATGAGGTGTTTCTGCCTATATGTGGCTGTAAATTCTGACCAAACATCTCCATCTGTGCTTGGTCTGGTCTGTCCAGCAGACCTTGCTCCATAAGTCTTGTAGTTTTCACAAACTTTAACATTTAGCACGCTAACTGAACTAGTACTATTTTTATGTCTCTATAGTCAATGTATTTAATGTATATATTAAGATTTACCTCCTCAGAGCTTTTTAAACCTCTTGTTTTCTCTTTTTTAATCATTAAACTACTTAACTACTACTTATTTCTGCTCTAAAGATCTTAAAACAAAAGGAACAACTTCAGGAACTTTCAGCCATCAGAATAATTTTAAATGTCATTAAACTTAATTTACAACAAATATTTAAATTTAAAGACATTTTTGATTGATTTTAGATAAATTTCTAAATATTTCTGAGTAAAAACAAAGGTTGATATATGAGAGGGTCTTCCATTGTTCTCATTTCCACGTTTGCCTCCAGCTTATAGAGAGCTGAGTAAAAAATTTCACGCTGTTTTTTTTTTTTTTTTCTCAAATCCTCAAAAAGTCATAATAAAGTCAACTTTTGTCTTTTCAGGAGGTTCGGCTCATCGACTACGAGAAGATGGTTGATGCCAACGGATACCGGATCGTAGCCTTTGGCCAGTGGGCTGGTGTTGCAGGTACGTTGGAAAAAGGCTGTTTTGTCTCTCTCTCTCTCTCTCTCTCTCTTTTTGCTTTTGCTTATCTGGCCAGTATCGATACGTTAAAAAATGACTAACATCGGCCGATACCGATATTTATGCCGATATATCGTGCATCCCTAATATAAAATGATAAAAATGTAAACACACATAATAATAAATAAAAATTCTAAATCTTTTCACATATATATAAAATAAAAAGTTAGAATGCCATAAACATTTATAAATATATATATAAAATATTTTTAAAAGAAAAATGTTGCTATTAATTAAAGTAATTTCTCTTTTTTTTTCTTTCTATCCAGGAATGATCAATAGTCTGCATGGACTGGGGCTTCGCTTCTTGGCTCTTGGCCATCACACTCCCTTCATGGTGAGAAAGCCGCTCTTCATAACTATTATCCCAAAACAAGGAACAGAACTTTCTCTTTGTTATAGGCTAATCCAGTTTTCTGTCTGTTGTCAGCACATCGGCATGGCTCATAACTACAGGAATGTCAGCCAGGCCATCCAGGCCGTGAGGGACTGTGGGTATGAGATTTCCATGGGCCTCATGCCCAAATCCATCGGCCCCGTCACATTTTGCTTTACAGGAACGGGAAATGTCTCCAAGGTACGGGAATGTTCACCTCGAAGCAAAAACAGGAAAACAACATATTCAGCCGAACACTCAGTGGCTTCATTTTCCTCTTTTTCAGGGAGCTCAAGACATCATCAACGAGCTTCCTGTTGAGTACGTGGAACCGCTTGAGCTGAAGGACGTCTCTGAAGCAGGAGGTAGCACTCTTACTTATTTATTAGCTTTATTGTGCCCGGTGACACATGGATGCATTTCTATAAGTTTTTTCTATTTTACAGCCAATGTGAGGATTAAAGGCTTTTATAAAAGTTGTGTTTAAGGTTTTTTTTTTCCCCTTTATTTAAAAATATATTAAATTTTTTCTCCAAATTAAAGTATTGTTGACCTGCAGTCAGCAGCATCTGTTTTATTTACCCAGATATGACCAAGGTGTACGCCACCGTTCTGAGCCGACACCACCACCTGGTGAGGAAGAGTGATGGCATCTATGACCCCATGGAGTACGAAAACCACCCGGAACTGTACACGTCACACTTCAGGACCAGCGTGAGCCTCCGTCTCACCACCACACGGACACCGCACACCACACACACCTGTTCCCGTCTGTCACTCAGAGCTGGTCTATTTCTGCCAGCAGAACCAAACACTGTGAACTTGTGTCAGTATGTGACAGAACATGCTGCTCAGCTTTATGATCCAGTATTTAATTCTAAACTATAAATAATACCTAAACGGAAATCTTCATTTAAAAACTAAAAGTTTAGTTATTTCAGGGAAAAAACTCTGATATCTTTTATTACATCTGATTTAAATGAGACTAATTTCTTTAGTTTTTTTTAGTTTGTTATCCAATCCAAAAATGAAAGATTTTTTACTTTAATATTATTTAAAAGGACAGATATGCTGCAAATCTGTAAAATAAAGACTGAAGATCAGGAAATGAGGATAATTTTACTTTAAGAATATTTGAACATTGTGCACTTTATCAGGTCCACCTTTTAGTATTAATTGGACCCCATATTCCTTCAGAACTGCCTTAATTCTTGGTATCACAGATCCAACAAGGTGGTGGAAACCTTCCTCAGAGGTTTTCTCCATATTGACGTGACAGCGTCA
>JBAFTA010000011.1:3063010-3076329 GCA_036919975.1 Melanotaenia parkinsoni | reverse complement strand
TACAGCCAAACGATGGCTGGGAGCCGTCCTTAAAAATAAATAATCACATTTTAAAAGGTAGAACTTTGTGTAAGATATCAAGGAGAGGTAAAGGTACACTATTGCTGAGTCAAGCTCTTGCAGTCTCATTCACAATCACTGGCCTTGCTCAGCCTTTTTCACCA
Organism: Melanotaenia parkinsoni; assembly: GCA_036919975.1. Lineage (NCBI taxonomy): Eukaryota > Metazoa > Chordata > Actinopteri > Atheriniformes > Melanotaeniidae > Melanotaenia > Melanotaenia parkinsoni. Next base: position 3,076,165 of record JBAFTA010000011.1, on the reverse strand, counting down.
AGAGCCCAACGTGGAGCTTTCTCCCTGCAAGATCACACACTTCTCTGCAGGATTTCAGACAAAGTTTTCTTCACATCTGAAAGATGCTGCTTCAGGTTCTGGTCCAGTTCTGCAGGAGGCTTTGGGAAGCTGTCAGACACGACTCTTAAAATTAGGTAAGAAATGTCTTGTCTGCTGTTTTGCCGCTTTGAAGAATTATGGGGATATTTTCCTATCTTTTAATCAAGAGCACAATTCTTTGCTTTCAGAGCAAGATTTCTGGTTATCATGCTCAAATATTAAATATATATTTATATAAAAAAATAGTCCTCTCCTTCTTCAAGGTGCGCTTGTTTTACTTGACACAGTGACTCCACACTCCACCCTAAAATGATTATAATAAGCAAAAAAGAAAACAAACAAACACAAATAAATAAATAAATAAATAAAACAAAACAAAAAACCTGTTAACTAGTCTGGAGGCACTGTGTGAAGTAAAACAAGCGCACCCTGAAAAAGGTTGCAATGATTTGCTCTGGTGTGAAATTCTAAGCGACTTCTCTTTCTTTATTTTAAAGTTTGATATTTTATCTTATAAACTTGTAACTGATAACATTGCATTTAAAATTTAATAAAATTTTAAACAAAAGGATCATATTTTGATGGGCCTATTGGAAGGAGTTATTATAGGGTTCAGTGTCTTGGAACAAGGCACCAGCTAACTCCCGTGTCAACGAAAAAAGACAATCGACCTTGCTTCTGCTTGATTTGGAGGCATCCATGCAAACTAGGCCACCAAACGCGGGATAATTGGGCATGTAATTATGAAAAGTCAAAAATGCTAATGAAGTTGTGGATATGGCAGCAGGTCAAGACGATGTCTGGACACTTGACCTATTTTTGTGGCCTGAAAAGGCATATTTCTTGGGGTGTCTTAGCCAGGATTAACACGTGGGAAATTAATTGGAATAACCGGTTCCATGCAGGGATTAAAGCATGACTCCATTAAGGGAAAATGTATAATCCACAGGTTGGACATGACTCAGTTTTCATTAGAAGTGGAATTAGTGATGTCTTCATTCTCTGCGTTTCGTTCTTTTATTGTTTTTTTTACACCTCTGTCCTGTTATATTCAGATAGAGATGCTGGCCTCATCTTTTTGTCTGGACCGTGTGACCTCTGACCTTTGGTTGTCTGCGAGGCTGGTGATTGAGGAGCTGAGCCACAAGCTGCTGTTGTAAGTTGTGTAGCAAATCACCAACTAAAAGGTATAAAATGTCAATTCATCTTGCATTTTCTTGCAATATTTGATTATGTCTTGAGATGAAAACCCAGAATTAGAATTTTGTCGGCTCAGCATGGGCTGCTTATTTGAAACATCTTGATGGGAATTACTGGATCTCATAAAACACAGGGTCAGTTATTCTGATCTATGCTGAGCACAATCATGGTCCTGACAGGATGATTGTTTAGGGCATAAATCTACCACATGGCCTAAAAAAAAAAAAAAAAAGGATTCCCCAAGGACTGTCGTCCGTTCATTTTGCTCCGGTGATATGGTTTATGGTATAACCCTATCAAACTCAGCAGCACTCATTCATTCAGCTATGATTTCTTTGTCGTATCAAAGTGCTTGAAAGGTAACCGAAGGTGATCTATCCATCCTTCCATTTTCTACATGTTTGTATAGAAGACACCCTTAATGCCACTACCCCCTGTACTGAAACCATACCTGGCTTTATGCTTTCATTAGCTAGCTCCTTGCCACAAATGATGCATTCAAGCTAAGTCCTTTTCTGTTCTTTGATAAAACTGAAGTCAAGGTAACTATCAGCATTCTTTAAATTGTCATTAATCATCCTCACTGTGGTGTTTCTCCAACATGCTTCATTAATTAAATGGTACAGGAAAAATCAAAGTTACCTTGATAGACGTCAATTACTCCACTACTGTGGCTGCATCAGCTCACTGACCTCAATAAACTGCACAGTACATGGATGAAAATGGATTGGATGCACAAAGTTTGGCCTTTTTATTTTTGACCAAAGATATTTGTTTTAAGATGTTGTATAGCTGATTTGTTGACCCTCATTTATTCACTTTGGGACCTGGTTTTAAAAATTCAGACTCCCAAAACCCTGGTTCCATGTGGACAAAATATCCAGATGATAAAAAAAAACGTAAGTGGATGCACCTTAAGTGGTGTGTGGCCTTGATTTTTAATAATCACTTAGGCTCTGTACAGTCAAAACCTCACAGATGCCCTGTGATTTCTGACAAGCCCTTAGGGGGTCAGGGACCCCAGGTTAGGACCACTGGTCTGTACGCACTTATTCCCGTGTAAGGTTGCTAGGCAACAGGTAGGGTTCACCTAGAATAGGACCAACACAGATGTACAGAGAACCTCTTACATTTTCTCCCAGGGAGAATTGAGAGACACTAATAAACCTGAGAAGTCCCTAGAAGTAGCTTCAGAAGCATTTGGCCACCATCCAGTTCACAGCCTTACCCTCACTAAATCTTTCAAACTCACTTCTTCTAAGGTTGGGTCATTCATTTTAGAGCCTGGGACCTCCCTCTGGGAGCATCCCATGGGAGAAAGAACCAGGGAAGACCCAGGACATGCTGGAAACCACTCTCGGAAACACCTCACGATCCCCCCAGATGAGGTGGGAGAAGTGGTCAGGGAGAGAGAAATCTGGGCTTCCCTGCTTTTAAGCTGCCGCCTGCATGACCCGAGCTCAGATAAGCCATAGACAAGCGATGGATGGAATTAACGTAACACAGACGTGTTTGGACTGTGGGAGGAAGCTGGAGTTCCCGGACAGAGCTCACATATGCATGGGGACAACATGCAAACTGCACTCAGAAAGGTTTGGAACTGCACCGAGATCTGAACCATGCACCCTCTTGGTGTGGCGGATTTCTAACTACCACACTATCATGCAGCACCTGAGGTAATCCAGTTCAGTTCAGCTTTATCTGCCCAGATTCACAACAGTCATCTCAAGACACTTTTACAGACACAGTTTAATTCAGTCTAATTCACTGTAGTCTAGTTATAATCCAATTAAAACAAATCCATTATAAGATCCTCCTTAGTCCAAATTATAACTGTGTTCATACAAACTAATTCATAAAATAATAAAGGAAACCAAAAGATTGCATCAAATCTTCTTATTCATTCAATCCTCCATCTTGATCTGCAAGAGGAGACAATGGAAAAAAAAATCTCCATCTGACATGATGGTCTTCTTCTGTGGTCATTTTAAGGTGTTAGTCATCCCAAATGGTGCTCCAGCACCTACCAAAGCTGGTACTGCAGTTTTAAAGCTTCACACACAGCTGTTTACCCATCAGAGACACCGTAGTAAAAATAATGGCAGCTGCCATGTATGTGGACCCACGGCAAGTGGCTCATTCTAAGAGGATAAAAACACGAGTCATTTTTAGTGAAGTGAATAAATACTAATAGAAACACAGTCACTGGCCTTTGGTACACGCTGCATGTATGTACTGTACATGATGTACTGGTAACCGGTACTGAGTGAGCCTCACCTGTTGCCATGGTAGAGGCTTCAGCAACCCTGAAGGGACTAAAGTAGGTATGGAAAATTAATAAATAAATTAATAAGTAATACACTATTGGTCATAAGTTCCGGAAAGAACGTTCCCATTAGATTTAATGGGAACGTTTCCCAAAACTTATGACCAGTAGTTTATTGCGTAGATATTTAACTGATATCTATTAAGCTATCAGTATTTTTTTCCCCACTATCCAGCCTGGACAATGTCTTTTTTATTTTGCATTGTAGACGGGGTGTCAGAATAATATTGTCTTCTTCTTTGCACTCACAAGACTTGTTTAAGACATCTCTGATCGAGGACTGTCATTATGATCAATGAAAGCCACAATGACACTAAATTAAACCTCTGTTAGTTGTGTCTCTGGATTTAGATGCCATATTATTGTCAATTTAGTACTGATTAAAGACAGCTAGTAGAAAGTAATAGTAACTACTGCTCCCAAAGACATTTAGCAATAAATAACTTGTATCTTTCCAAAAACATATTTGTAATTTCTTCAGCTTTCACTGATGCCGTTAATAATGGTGACTAACATTTTTTTTAATAAAAAAGATATTTAACAAACTTAAAGATTAATTTAAGCCTTTACCTAGAGGATACAAATCTGTCAGGTGCTACACGTTTGCAGCAATTCATCACTGACCAGGCTGATCCCATGACAGATAAATAAATAGCAGTTTGACTTGAAAATGTACCATGAAACTCGCGGCGCTCTGTGTATACGGACATGCAGCTTGTGTTTTTATATCTGCCCACGCTCTCTCTGCAGAATGAGGTTTCACTTCAAATACCTTTGAACATGTTACACGCAGAAAAGTGCCCTTTCTAAGGAAGACGATGTAGCAGTGTCACAATTCAGGGTTAAAAATTGTGATGGAAGCACATGTGTAGACTGCAGATTTGTGTAAACCAGCATTCAGGGGACACGACCGAAACCACGACCCATGAAAACTAAAACATGTCAGCACCAAGCATGTATATCTTACTGAATTGTAAGTATTGTAAAATGTAAATAAAAAACAGGATGTAATGATTTCCAAATCTCATCAAGCCATATTTTATTCCCAATAAAAGTTAAACAACATATAAGATGCTGAAACCGAGACATTTTTCTATTTCATGGAAAATATGAGCTCATCTTGAATCTGATGGCAACTGTGTGTAAACATCAGGGACGAATGGAAGCAGAGCTGTCACTCACACACACACAAAAAAGGGACCTTATGTTATAACGTGGTAAGTTTTATTATAAAAATGTCAAACATCACATTATAACATGCTAAATTTATTATAAGAACATGAATCTGTAGCCTCTGAATGCAAATGTTATGACCTAGAAATATTGGCGCAAAATACATTTTATGGAGATTATTCTTGTCAAGCAGAAACATTTCACTTATTTTACAAGGATGAATTCTACTCTGATTTATTGTTGTACACACAGGAACGTGGGGCAGTCGTGACCATGGTACATTGCCATAGTGTGTGTGTGTGTGTGTGCTGCTTTTGGTTTAGAACATGTATCAGTGACTATGGCTGTCACCTGAAAACTAAAATGAAAATGATAAGTTCTATATGCATCGCTGGGACTGGAAGCAATCATCACAAAGACGTAGTCCTGTCTGCTTTAAGGGTGCAACGTCAGTGTCCTCCAAGCTTCACCAATTCGCACAGTGAAGTACAACTTAATCCCATTTGGTAAAGTAGACGTTTTTCTGACCACAACACGCACAGATTCCCCATACAAAGACGAATATGATTTATGGTTCACATTTTCACCACAAAACGTATCACATTACAACGTGAGAAGGCCTCTCTTTTATTTATTTATTTTTTACTTATTTAAGTGACAGCTACACGCATTCGTAGGGAAGTGAGGAGACCAGTTGCTGGAGTTTTAGGAGAGGAACGATGTCCCATTCTGGTCAGATGCAGGATTCTAGCTGCTCTACAGTCCTGAACCTTGGTTGCTGGATTTCTGGTTTCATGACGCTCCAAATGTTTTCTATTGATGAAAGATCTGGACCTGAGGCAGGCCAGTTCAGCAGCTGGACTCCTCTCCTGTTAAGCCATGCTGTTGTGATGCAGGATGTGGTTCAGCATTTTCTTGCTGAAATCTGCAAACCCTTCCTTGAAAGAGACGTTCTCTGGATGGGAACAGATGTTGCTCTAAAGCCTCCATGTATTTTTTTTTCTTGAGTCCATGCAGTGATATCCAGAAGAGAATCACATCCGGTTTTAATGCAGTTCTGCCTGAGGGCCCCAAGATCACCAGCATCCAGTTTGACCTTCAAATTTGTCCCATGCACACAGAGATTCCTTCTTTAAATTCTTTGATATTATAAACTGTAGATGGTGAGATCTTCAGTCTTTACAACTTTACGTTGAGGAACATTTTTCTGAAGTTGTTCCACATTTTTTTTTACCCAGTTGTTATAGATCTGCAAACATCTGTCCATTTTTTACATCTTTACGTGATCCTTTCCATGTTACTGACCTGTTGCCAATTAACCTAATAAGTTGTCAAATGCTCCTCCAGTTGTTTTTTTTATTGGTACCAGTTACTTTTCCAGCCTTTTGTTGCCCCTGCTCCAACTTTTTTCAGATGTGTTGCTGCATCAGATTCAGAGTAGGCTAATATTTTCCACGAAATGGTAAAATGTCTCACTTTCAGTCTCTGACTGGAAATAAAATATGGGTTGATGAGATTTGTAAATCATCACATTTGGTTTTATTTACATTTTACACACCATCCCAACTCTTTCAGTTGGGGCTCTAGTATTCAAACTTAATGCCACTTTTGAATGCCAAGTAGAAAACTGAAGAACTGTAAGCTGGGAGTAGAAAATATTGAGCTGTTTTCTTTTTCACTGCCAACCGTCGTCTTGGAGCTGTTGACAAATCCGCCCGTCACACACTTTACTGTGAAACTGCACTAACTGTAGCTCCACACAGAAACAAAACAGACATTTTCTCTCCCTTCTTTTTTTGTTTTTTTTGTTTTTTTTTTTTACTAATTTTAATCCTCTACCAATAATCCAGCCGTTTTCCACATCCAGCTAAAAAGACACAAATGTGACTATCCCATGCATCACAGTTAGTTTGTTACAAAAAGTATAAAAACATTAATATTCTCCAGCTAAGCAATGAGAATTGAACCATTTATATGCACTAAAAATACTAAAATAAAAATCTAAAAGTATAAATAGAAATTTGGTCCATCAAGGTGATTACCATAATATTATTTACATTAGAATATTATTATTTTATTATTTTTCCAGGCCCTTATTTAATATTTGAATTTGTTAGAAGGCTGCTGCTACTGTTGCCAAGATATATACAGAGTTCAGTGCAAAAGCGCTACAAAAAACGAGCTAACAAAGTTTAATTTAAGATGAAACTTTTCCCTTTTTGTCCCCATTTGGTGCCAATAAATACAAAAGTTTAAAAAGAGTTAGTAACGTGATACATCTGAGGAAGGTACAATATCAAACAGTTGGACAGTTAATCTACAGTTTGTATCAAAGTTAAATGTTTAGGATGAAGAATGTAAAAAGGCACACATTATACAAATACCAACGAAGAAGAAACTCTTTGAAAACAAACAGCAAGAGTTCTGAACCGAGTCGCTGCAGCGTCAGAAGTTGTGTTGGTGGCTGAAGAGGAGAAAATGCTGTTTTCAAACTCAGTTCCTTCTGTTCCCCTGGCCAGTTACACCAGAGATTCCAGGCTCTCTGTGGTGCTGGTGGCTCCCACCATGATGGTCCCGTTGTTGTCAGACGACTGCAGCGTTTCCTCGTCTTCCTGTGTCCCGATGAGACTCAGCATGGCTTTGTACAGGAATTGGTAGTGCTCCTGGAAAACAGATCTGACTTACTGCTTTTTTTCCAACACAAAAACGGGAATGTGTCACAGAGAGGGAGGTGGTTGTACAAAAAGATGCTGCAATGGGAAACTCAAATCTTTTAAATTGAGTATATATGATTTCTTTTTTTAATTTCTGCTTTTTCAAATTTTCTTCATATATTTATAATTTAAATTGATTATTTATTAATTAATTTATTAATTTATTTTCCTCTAGTTCTTTTCTTCATTTATTTGAGAACCTATTTATTAACTTATTCCCCCTTTTAATTTTTTTTCCATTTTTATTTTAACAATTTAGCTATTAATTTAGTTCCTCATTTTCTCATGAATATTTTTCCTTTAAAAAAATTTGTTCATTTTATTTATTTATTTAATTTATTATTTATTAATTATTATTATTACGATTATTATTATTATTTATTATTCTACTAATTAATTATTTAATTTCTCTTTCCTTTTTATTTTAATCTTTTTCATTTGTCTTAATTAACAAATCTATTTTTCTCCTTCTTTCTTACTTTTTTTTTTTCCAGTTCTGATGCTATCGCTTCTTGACCAGTAAGCTAGGCCATGGGTGAGGCCTGGCTCTTTAGTGAGGCTGAACACAGGTCTGATTAAAACCTAGCTGACTGCAACATGTTGCTCCTATCCTTCTCTGCAGTGTAAAAATAAAGGTCTAAGAAGTGCTTTTGATGGTTTTTGAAGGACACTTGTTCTCAGTCTTGTATTTGCAGAAAAAAATGAATACTTTTTTGTTATAATTTTCTGTGTGTGCAAGTTTGTGTGTTTCTCATCATTTAAAATGACTAGTTCTGCTATAAATTGTATAATGAACTTCTGATGCAGATATACATGAAACAGTGAATGTTATTCCAATACAAATATTCCAACACTTCATTCAAATAACTACAACTAAAACTTAATTCCACACTTTAATGTATTTGAGTGTAACATGAAGCCAAAACCTGCAGAAACATCTCTGACAGATGTTTTGAATTTATGTCATTAGTAAAATAGAAAATGGTTGTTTGTTGTTTTGCTGGAAGGAATCATTTTGGAGAACAGACAACGTGGTCTGGAGGTCTTTCACTTCATTTTACAAGAGATTTGTGCAGTTTGATGAAGTGGTTAAATATTACAGGATTTTGTTAAGAGTTTTAAGAACAGAAAAAAGGCTCAGTTTTCTTAAATAATAGGTGTTAAAGAACAAATTTTTAAAGATGTGGATTTATAACCTATATTTTCCTCTGATTTAAATTCACAATGCAGGCCATATTTTCATTTCCTAGTGATCTAAGATATGTGAACTTGATCAAATAATAAAGAAACAAGTCTGAATTTAACTTTTCACTTTTGTTCTCTAATAAATAATTTTTTGAAACCTGCCTGATTGTCTCAACACCATGAGACATGATTCTGTCTGCATTATGCTGCTTTAGAGCAATATAATTCATTGATCAAGAACAATGCAAGATCAGCCTAAGACTAACAGTACGTATATCCCATATAGATTCCACAATCTGACTATAGAGTTTAATGTTCCTTTCTGCATAAATTTGCATATTAATGTGGTAAAACAAACTGCTAGTCCCATGGCCATAAGATCACCATTATCCCCTCTTTTGTTAATGGGATCATGATCAAACATATGGAATTTATGTTTATGTCTCTTGTTTCAGCTATTAACTTGAATGCATTGATATTAATACTGAAAAAAAGTGTGAATGAGATCAAATCGTAACCTTACAACTGGGATTAAAAATTAATTGTGTAAGTTACACAAAGCGTGTAACGGACATCACATTAGCTCATGCTAACCCATTGTAAGACAGACAAAAGCCTTACGATATCATTGAAGACTCCTGGCCTCATTAGATTTATCAGCTTGGCCACTTGGAAAACGTCAACTGACCCTTCAGCCTCCAGCTGGTGTGTCAGCGACAGCAGAGCACAAAAAGTTCCTGCTGTGACTCTTCCAACACTGAAACAACAAATAAAAAAAAAACATTTTTCACAGCGAAATATCTCAGAAACAACAATCAAACCAAAAGCTGTCATCATACTAAATATAATGCTAACAAATAGTCAAGGTCTTACTCATCATGGATGACAATCGGGCCATCCTTGCCAATGCGCTCTTTTTTCACCAGGCTAAGCAGCTCAAAGGTCTGGCTGATGGGACTGTCTGGGTTTGGCCAGCAGGGGGCGCGGTAATGTCGCACCTCTAAAACGTAATCATCCTGTTCAGGTGATCAGAGATGTTTAGTAAGAATCAGCAGCTTGAACAAGTTAATCTGTATCTTAAATGTTTAGATTAGTAGTTTAGACTTGTGAATCAGTAGTTTGAACTTGTCAATCAGTAGCTTAAACATGTGAATCAGTAGCATGAACATGTGAATCAGTAGCGTTAATGTATAGATTAGTAGTTTGAACTTGTGAATCAATAGTTTGAACACGTGAATCTATAGCTTTGTGTAGATTAGTAGTTTGAACATGTGAATCAGTAGTTTAATGTATAGATTAGTAGTTTGAACATGTGAACCAGTATTTTGAACATGTGAATCAGTAGTTTGAACATGTGACTCAGTAGTTTGAACATGTGAATCTGTAGTTTGAACATGTGAATTTATAGCTTTGTGTAGATTAGTTGATTGAACAAGTGAATCAGTAGTTTAATGTATAGATTAGTAGTTTGAACATGTGAATCAGTAGTTTAATGTATAGATTAGTAGTTTGAACATGTGAATCAGTACAGTAGTTTGGAAAATAATTTACTTCTAACGAGTTAATTATTCCAACAGATTGAGTTTTTTGCTCACATCACTAAATCATATGCATTTAGCGAATGGTCTGAAAGTCCCCAAAGTTCCCAAATTTCCCTGAGGACTCTCCAAAGGGATTAATAAAGTATTTCTATTCTAACTGTAAGACTCAGACCTCAACCTGAATTAAGAAAATCTATAAAATAAACTATTAAAAACAAAACAAAAACAAAAAATCATGCCGTTATTGTCTGAGAGCTGGGTGAACTGAGTCTATATATTCTATCATCAGTTGGACCAAAATGATTTGTGGTGTAACACGTTCCACATTTGACTAACTTGTGTGGCTTCCATTACGTAGTCCTGGACTACCAGCATGTCCTCATTGGACAGACAAATGTTAGTCTCGCTCCTCTCAGTGATGGTGAACATCCCATAGTTGATTGTTTGACCTTTCCGGGGCCAGAAGATGCATGGCTCTGTTTCTTCATTCATCTGCAAACAAAGAAAGTCACATGACAGAAAAATGACCCTGTGATCCATCTTTATGATTTTAAAGGAACACTGTCTCTGTGTAGTACTGGGACTACTTTTACTTGGTTTCAGTTGGTGATAACATTAGTAATGAGTACAAATCATCCATAGAGGAGAGGATCACGTTCTCTCATTATGTGTAACAGAGCAAACAGGAAGAAATCCAACTTTCAGGGTAATTCTGATAACAGTGTTCTCGGGCCCCAAGAAACATTGAGGCTGTTTTTTTTCACATATCTCCAAATTTTTCTGCATAAAGATACAAACTGCAAGGTTTTGGGGTGGTTTCCCAGACTCAGATGATGGCTAATCCTCAATTTAAGTGGCCTTTTGGCAGACTAGTGGAACTCTTCTCTCTGTCATGGTGGGAATGAACTCAACTGATTTCCTGAAGGAAGATCAGAGCTACTCCAAGATGAAGCTGAGATTTAAAGGAGTCATCACCTTGAAATAGCACTTTTTCAAATTAAAAGATGTGTATTAGTGTTGGACCGAAGTGTTAACTTCCCTGAAAGCCTTTCGTTTTAAGACGGTTGAGTTCTTCCATCTGGGCCCAGAACCACCAACAAGGGTAAACTCTCGCCAATGTGTGATTTTAATTTGCTCCTGGGATTTCGTCATCACAGGAGGCTATTTGAATAAGCCAGCCCCTCTTCCACCACTAAAGTCATGCTTTAGGTGTGAAATGATATAATGATATAAAGTCATGCTTTACTGCTGATGCAGCTAATGCTAACGCTAATGCTAAGGGACCAGCCTAAAACTTTAACCCTCTGCAATGTACAAATGGACCCTGTTTTCTTTTTTATAAGTGGGGTGACTAAGCTGCTAATGTTTTGGAGTCAGACGCATTGTGCATGCACTGGGCCAGCCAGCCTTCCGACGCTGACCTCCCTGAGGCCAATGTTCCTACCTCCACAGCAACTCTGACTCAGGCATACAAAATCTGAGAAAACGGAAAACTGCGACCAAATTGAGGAAATGATGTGAAATGTGAGACATTTGTGCAGGAAAAAGGGAGATAATATTAATAATAACCTCCACCACTACAATATGTTTTGTCATTGTGAAACAAAACTTCCATCGTATAAAATCCATCCACCTTAATAGAGGTGATTGTGTCCCTCTGCACCGCCCACCCAGCTGGAGCACCCAGCAACTAGAAAGAAATATTATTTAACACTAAATAAACTGCTGCCAATCTCAGATGTATCTGTACATATTTATTTTATAAATTAAAACAAATTACCGGAATCATTAATGTCATTTAGCAGACGCTTCTCCAAAGCGATTCACCACTCTGGGAATTGAACTTCGGCCTCCCGCATGGGAGACGGATGCCCTACCAACTGAGATATCCAGTCACACATTCAATGCCTCTGGCGTGTCTTCCCTCCTGACACTGTGATGACACCACTATTCTCCCTTTCTGACACCAGTAATGCCCACGCTGTTCCCACCGATTAAACATTTTTACATTTTTTCAACGTGGTCCATCGAGATCTCTACCTCACGTGTTAACTCTTTTTCCCTCCCAAGCCATCATGGAAATGATGTGATGAATATTTATTACAGACATCCACTCGACCATTTATAGCCTCATAAACACGAACATCAGCAACATCTAGTCAGAAGCAGATGGAGAGACGAGCACGTTTGTGAGCTTGCACATGTGAACGTGTGGCGTGTGTGGCCATGCAACGAGGAAGAAATGTGTGCTTGCAAGGGGGCCGTGATCACACCACACCCCGAAGCATCAGTGGGGTATGGGGGGAGCCCGAGGCCACAAAGGCCCAGCAGGTCCACAGAGCACCAAGCCCAGGACAGCCACACCAGACAGAGCAGTGGCCCACTCAGACCAGAGTAGAGGGGCCCCCAGACTGGAGCCTCCCAGCACAACGGGGCAGGGGCACCTGGCAGCACAGGGCAACGGTGAGCAGGCCCAGCAGGCGCCGGGCACCGCGGCACAGGCCCCACGGATGGCAGGCACCGCACAGGCCCAAGAGTCACCCATTCCCCCCAGCAGAGCCCTGCCCAGGTACCCTACGGGCCCGACCGCCCCAGGCAAAACCACCGCCAGCCACTCCAACCCAACACCAAGGCTAGGCACCCCAGGGACAAGAACATGTCCGCAGGTCAAACCCCTCCCCCAAAGAAAAAAAAATAACCAGAGGGTGGGAAAGACTTCATTAGGGCGGTCATAGAGTAAGAAAGGAAATTATTGTGTTCCTCTCTCTAATACACACCCACATCCACTGCTAGGAAATCTGTGGTCACATGAGAGAGACGTGTGATCACCAAGTGCAGGGGTGCCTAAGTCTGGTCCTCGAGATTTACTTTCCTGCAACTTAAGGGCCTTTCCGACTGTAGGAACCTTTTGCAGTTCCTATAACCTTTTCAGGAACCAGGCCGTTTTTTCGCGCAT
>JBAFTA010000011.1:3033262-3044614 GCA_036919975.1 Melanotaenia parkinsoni | reverse complement strand
GCTGGAAGTAGCATCAGAAGATGCTCCACTGTGGTCATAAAGGGATGGACATGGTCAGCAACAATACTCAGGTAGGTGGTTGAACCAGGTCACGCTGGTGCTAATTGTTACACCACATTTCCTTAGTTCTTTGTGGAGTTTAGACAATGGCAGCACTACAGCATTTCTGTATTATTTGCACAAAATAAGTAAATAAATATATTTGAAAAACAAAATAAATAAATAAAAAGGTCTTTTAATGAGCTCTACAGAACATTTTTATTTAATTTTTATCTCAGTTTCATACTCATGTTGCTGGATGTTCTTTTATCTAAAAAACCTGACCACAAATATAAAGAAAATATGTCATATTTGTATTTTAGAGATGTTAAAGAAATTTTATTTACACTGTCTAAGTAAAAGACAAATAAAACCTGTCTGACTGAGGTGGATGTTGTTAATCTGCAACACTTTCTTTAATTGGTAAATGATTTCAGCCATCACACTCATGATATTATGAGGCATAACAGTGGTTTTATAATAATCTTTTTTATGATATTTTTAAAATAATTGGGGAAGCGGTAGCCTAGTGGTTACAGAGGTGGGCTTGGGTCTGGAGAACCAGGGTTTGAGCCCCTGGAGCGCTAACAGAGGTGAAAATTTGAGTCTTAATGTTTCTCTGTGTCTGAAACATGAATTTAAATCTACAGCAGTACTGACCTCCAGTAGATGAGAATACCAATAAGGATGATCAGGCTGAGGACGGTGAGGGTGGAGATGACAGCCAGAGGAACCATCGCCTTCTCTCTCTCCCTGATGGAGCCGATCCTCGACTCATGGCTGCTGTTACTTGCATCTAGAGAAGATTAAATAAAAGGGCATAAACTAAATCTGCTGCATGAAGAAGGAACATCTGAGATGATGTTTTTGTCATTTTCACTAAAATTCAAACCAATATTTTCAGATCCAGACATAAATGTCATAATACCAGACTCGTGTATTCTTGTGATGATTTACGATTCGTGATGCTTTTAGCAGAGAAATTACGATAGATTTATTTGATTTGTTAGTGATATCGTGTTTCCACATCTCAACGATCAATGTAACATGAAAAACATTATTTTTAACTCCGCCAAGGCAAAGATTATGTTTTCAGTCTGTCTGTGTGTCTGTCAGCAACATAATTCAAAAAGTAATGGACAAAATGATGACATTTTCAGGAAATCTCCAATATGGAATAAGAAACAACTGATTATAGTTTGGGGGAGATACGGATCACCGCGTGGATCCAGTGTTTTTTTTCTTTGGTATCAATCCAGGGCAAGTGTTGCCAATACCGATACTTTTTGCTTAAAATTTCACAATCATTGAATGATGTTGACTTTAAAAATGTAAGAAAATAAAAAAGTAACTCTGTTATTACCTTTTATCACACAAATAAAGTCAAATTAGCTAAACCAAAGGAAACCTGCCACTGGTTGGCTTTCATTCACATTATTTGGCTTTTTGACCCCAAAGCCCTGTACAAGAAAAATAACGATCTTTTCACACTGGTATTGAACAATAATGATATTGGACTTGATATCGATACTATTAATATTTGGATTGATCCTCCCAGCCCCAGTGCGAGTGGATGAAGTAACATGTCAGACCTGAGGACAGGAAACAGAGAGGAGGCACGGAAAAACACTGCAATTTAAAAAATGAATTATTTTTTATTATTATTATTATCATTTTTTTATTAGGGCTAACAAAGCTCCTAAAATGACCTATGTGAATGATGATGATAAGGATGGTAGAAGCTGTGGTAAGCTGCACTGCTTTCACATCACTGATGTTCTGTTCCGAGTAAAGACGCCCAGTAAACCCAGCAAGTCTGATCCATATTAGCCAAACACACGTTTTTAGCGGTAAACACATAGTTAGTGGTGAACACGTAGTTAACGATGAACACGTAGTTAATGGTGAACACGTAGTTAGCTGTGAACACGTAGTTAGCAGTGAACACGTACTTAGCAGTGAACACGTAGTTAATGGTAAACATGTAGTTAGCAGTAAACATGTAGTTAGCAGTGAACATGTAGTTAGAGGTGAACACGTAGTTTTAAGTGAACATGTAGTTAGAGGTGAACACGTAGTTAGAGGTGAACACGTAGTTAGAAGTGAACACGTAGTTAGCAGTGAACACGTAGTTAGAGGTGAACACGTAGTTAGCAGTGAACATGTAGTTAACGGTAAACATGTAGATAGCAGTGAACATGTAGTTAGCAGTGAACATGTAGTTAGCGGTGAACATGTAGTTCATGGTGAACACGTAGTTAGCAGTGAACACGTAGTTAACGATGAACACGTAGTTAATGGTGAACACGTAGTTAGCTGTGAACACGTAGTTAGCAGTGAACACGTACTTAGCAGTGAACACGTAGTTAATGGTAAACATGTAGTTAGCAGTAAACATGTAGTTAGCAGTGAACATGTAGTTAGAGGTGAACACGTAGTTAGAGGTAAACACGTAGTTAACGGTAAACATGTAGTTAGCTGTAAACATGTAGTTAGCAGTGAACACATAGTTAGAGGTGAACATGTAATTAGCAGTGAACACGTAGTTAGCTGTGAACACGTAGTTAACGGTAAACATGTAGATAGCAGTGAACACGTAGTTAGCGGTGAACATGTAGTTCACGGTGAACACGTAGTTAGCGGTGAACATGCAGTTAGTGGTGAACATGTAGTTAACATTAAACATGTAGTTAGCAATGAACACATAGTTAGAGGTGAACACGTAGTTAGAGGTGAACATGTAGTTAGCAGTGAACATGTAGTTAGAGGTGAACACGTAGTTAGCAGTGAACACATAGTTAGCTGTGAACACGTAGTTAACAGTAAACATGTAGATGGCAGTGAACATGTAGTTAGCAGTGAACACGTAGTTAGCGGTGAACATGTAGTTCATGGTGAACACATAGTTAGCAGTGAACACGTAGTTAGCGGTGAACATGTAGTTCACGGTGAACACGTAGTTAGCGGTGAACATGCAGTTAGCGGTGAACACGTAGTTAACGTTAAACATGTAGTTAGCAATGAACACATAGTTAGAGGTGAACACGTAGTTAGAGGTGAACATGTAGTTAGCAGTGAACATGTAGTTAGCTGTGAACACGTAGTTAGCAGTGAACACGTAGTTAGCTGTGAACACGTAGTTAACGGTAAACATGTAGATAGCAGTGAACATGTAGTTAGCAGTGAACACGTAGTTAGCAGTGAACACGTAGTTAGCGGTGAACATGTAGTACACGGTGAACACGTAGTTAGCAGTGAACACGTAGTTAGCAGTGAACACGTAGTTAGCGGTGAACACGCAGTTAGCGGTGAACATGTAGTTAACGTTAAACATGTAGGTAGCGGTGAACACGTAGTTAGCAATGAAGACATAGTTAGAGGTGAACACGTAGTTAGTGGTGAACTGTTTACATAGTTATGATGAAGTGATGAAAACACACCAGTGAAGCAGCCATTTTATTAACTGGTTGTGTTTACAGGTTAAAAGAGCAGATCTTAAATTTAGCTCTTTGTTCTGAACTAAATAATTTCATTGGCAGTGAAAACATTATTTTCAAACCATCATTCATCAACGTTAACAGTGAGTCAACAAATTTCAGATTTTCTTTATCGGTCTATCTGTTATTGGTTGTGATAGTCCGATACTTTTGGTTTAAAACATGTTACAGGCAGCTTCTGTGTAGGTGTTGGATAAATAAACACTTTTTAATATTGTTTATTTATTTAGCCTATACTTAATGTAAAAAAAAAGAAAACATGCTCTATATGTAAATACTGATGCAGCTGTTTGCCTCTTTACCAGAAAATCCAATAATTTTGGACTTGACTAAATCATTATAATAACAAAAAATAAAAATAAATAATAGTAACAATAATAATCTCCATTCAATCTTTAGGTAAACCTGGTTGATATAACATAGAAGAGAAGAGACAGACACACTGTTTCTACACTTAACTAAAAATAGTTTTCATCTAATTCATCATTTCTCACATCTGTTCTTTTTGTTTTCTTTCTCCTTAAAACATAAAGTAGGATGAAGCTACTCTAACATCCAAACATCCATCAATGTGCTGAGTTTTATTTTATTAACAAACAACACTTTTTGGAAGGTATTTTACAGATCTCTGCTAACTGCATCGTTTTAGTGGCTTTAAGAAGTTGCACGGTTGATGTTCACATTTAAGGGAGCTCAAAGATTAGTGGTGTACATGAACGTACGTATATGAGCCAAAATGCCAGGGCCGATTTTTGCCCCAGTCCCTTCTGGTTTACAAATTGTTTCGTATGAAAAATGCTTTATAAAAAATGACTGATTGCTTGATTGATTGATGTATTGATTGATTGAAACCTAAAACTGAGTTTCTCTCATTCTGCATAGATGTATTAATCCTGGAAGGATATAATATACACTAATGTTTGATAAACCAGAGCCATAAGTTTATGTTTAAGGCTAAGAAAGACCATGAGGTGTTATGTGTGTCTCTATTCAAACTGTCCCAACTTTGACCTACAGACAGGTGGCAATCCAAAGTGATTCAGAGCCATTTGAGCTACAGCTCCAGTACTGTCAGATCTCAGATATCTTCAGAAACTATTTATAACCCAACAATAAACACGTCACATTTAAACCACCAACAAAATAGACACACACAAAGGCTCCTGATCAACAGTCCATCACATTTTATGTGAGAGCGCATTGATCAAATCCCACCTGCACACGTGCACACCCGAGCTGGTTCATGCATGCAGCATAATGGCTGAACTCCTTCTTTCATTGTATCATCACCAGGAAGGAAAACTGGTGGACTAACATTGATCGGGAGGCTGTTTGTCATATGTGAACTGTTCTGTGCTAACTGACCCAGATCAGTCATGTATGGCTGGGTTGGCCCTTTTAACTCGTTCATAAAGAAGCTGCGGTGTGATTTCTACACGCTATAAACTCATCCACCACGTCCTTCAGCAAACAGATCTTTGTGTGCCTGTCATTGACCTTGGACACAAACAGGTGTTATGGTTGATAGCGAGAGAGAGGAAAAAAAAAGGATTTTGCAGCATGAACAACATTGAACAGCCTCTAACCCTGCACCTTTACCAGAGACCTCACAAGATTAAATTCCTGTAGGTAGACAATATGTCTCAATACTCTTTGTTCTGGTTCAGTCTTTTCTATACCATGTTGTTTAGATAACACAATGTTAAAAACCATTTTAAAATATTGTTGGTACTGTCAGAGCCTCCACTAAGGTTTCAAACCAATATGTGGAGGACAAACTGGCAAAGAAATGAAAGCTTTTCAATATTATTAATAATCTTTAAAACATCAAGGCCAACACAGAAATATTACTGGCTACTGTAATGGGCAACCTATCCACCTAAACAAGACTTGCTGACATTCAGAAAAATAAACAGGGAAATCTCACAACTACAGAAACAGACCAAAGAAACTGTAATTCATTATACAAAGCACCAGAATATTCCTTTTTTATATAAAGTTTCCGTTATCCTGGTTATTGTGTACGTAAAAAATCATCCTCAACAGAAACCAGAAACACTTTATAAAAACTTAATAATTCAAACATTTCTACAAATGTAAAAAAAATCTGAACAGTAGACGATTAATTTAGAAATATCATGTGTAAGGCTCAGTTTATGTCAAAAACAAGGTGTTGATGTAAACCAGCTGAATGTTTAAAGAGCACTACTGCCCTCTGGTGGCCGTTTAAAGTATTTCTAAAGAAAAGATGTCATTCTTTGACAAACTGACAGTGGGCTTTATTCCTTGGAGCTAAAGCAAACAACATGTTTTTGCTTGAAAATGTTAAAATATATGATTTGAAATCAATCATTTAAAGTGCCTTGTTTTTATGCCTATGTGGAACTAAAAAAAACTCCTCTGATTCTTTGAAGTTGTAGGGTTTGATGTCTCTTTCTCGCTCTCTTTTTTTTTCTTTTTTTACCTGCGACTGGCTCTTCCTTCTCCGAACCTTTTTCTGTACGCTCTGAGATACTGAAGTCGGACGACGTCTCACTGTCGTAGAGGCTCTCGCCCTGCCCTGAGCCGCTCTCCTCTGTAACGCCCATCAGCGAGGGTGAAGCAGAGGTTGCAGAGGATAACGTTGGTGCTGCTGTGCTTCCTACCTCTGCAGTTATGGAAATGCCACTCCCACTTTCAAAATAGAAAGCAGAAGGGTGTTCTTCCAGTTCATCTGGGCTCTGGCCAGATTCCACAAACGGAGACGGAGACGGAGGGGGAGTTTTAACGACTTTGGCTGAATGAGAGAGAATATTCTCCCCAGAGGCCGAGGTTTGAGCCCTGTCCCACTCTTGATCTATGCCTTCCTGAGAGTCAGGGAAGATGGCCGAGCCAGACGCACTGCTGCTAGTATCTAACACATGTCTATCTGGGGTTGGGGGTAAGGAGGAGGAGACTGTGGGTGAGGAAGGGTGAGGAGACATCTTCTCTGAAGATGGCAACCAAGAATCCATACTGGCAGACACTGTGGCTGCAACAGAAACATGCAGGTCACTATGGGTAGACTGGAGAAACTGGGACAATGATGGAGAAACAACACTATGGGAGATCAACATCTGGTCTAAAGGCAGACCATCAGAGCCCACAACCGGTAGAGAGTGTGGGAGGATGTCTATATCAACAGAGGCCGAAATATGGTCCACCCCAGAGCAAAGTTCTAGGCTAGAAAAGTCCCAGGCTGGTGACGGTATTGGTACATGAGGAGAGGCATGCAACCAGGATGAAGATGCTGAAGGCTCCAGAGAACAGCCACACATTATGTCCCCATCGCTAGCTACAGGAAACCCATCACCACTGATCTCAGGGAGAAAAGATGTTATTGTTCCCCCCGTAGCATATCTCGAGTCCTCAAAACCGGCTGATACAGGTCTGGATAAGCCCGGATTGGAACCAGAAAGAGCAAAGTCACTAGAGAGAAGAACTGAAGGCTGTAGTGTAGGGCTGAGGGAAAGAGAGATATCTGACAGGGACAGATCCCAGGAAGGTTCGGACAGTTTGGTCGCAACAGTGGTGCCAGACGGACCCACCCCTACTTGAAGTGGAGGAGTATCACTAAATGCTGAGGGATCAACTGAAGACTGAGACAGCATATCGCCATTACTACCACTATCATCAAAACCCACACCAGGATAGATAGAGTTAGCCTCCAAACCAGACAGGGGGTGAGAAGGGTGTGGGAGGTGAGGCAGGGTGGAGGCAGAGAGCGTGGCAGGTGGAGGAGAAGCCATGTCGTTGCTAGACAACGCTGCAGTAGCATCATGCTTGAAGGTCACTGCAGAGGCAGACAACACAGGCCACGAGGAGAGAGGGTCATGCAAGCAGGTGGGAGGGGTGGCGTTCGGGTCCAAGGTGTCACACAGAGGGGAGGAGGAAGAGGAGGTGGAGAAAGAGATGAGCTCACCGTTGGACATCGACTTCGTCGCCTGCAAGAGAACACCACTCAACAGAACAGAGATTGTAGATGAGAAATGAGCCATGCTGGGACTTGTTGGACTCTGTGGGATGCTTTCACTTGAAGGTGAAGTAGTGATGTCTTCGCTTACAGATCCTACCAAACTATATTTGGTCTCTGGCTGGAAGGATGATGATGTTGATAATGTGCTTCTCCTGTCTTCACTCTGAGATGCCGCTGTGGTCGTGGTGGGAACATGTTTGGAAATACTCTTCACATCTTCTGTCGTTGTGCTAGAGACTCTTGGAGATATAGTGCGTACACCATCTTCTGCTTTTTCTGAAGCACCTCCTGGACTTATTTTGTCATGTAAAGGAATCGTGTTGGTAGCTGTTGATGGTCCCTTGGTGGTGGTAGAGGCATAAAAGAGAGTGTTGCTGTTGTGGACAGCCCTTCCTCTGGTTTCTGGTGGTTTAGCAACCTCTTGTGGCTGCGAGGGCATTCTTTGAGAATGGCCTGATGTTTGACTTGGTTGGGTGGATCTGAGAGGAGTCGGCTCAGTGGTGGTTTTCTTTTGAGCCAAGTCTGTTGTCACAGCTCTGACATCAGGTAAGGGTAAAAGAGGCGGGGGAGAAGTTGTTGTCCTCGGTGAGTTAGAGGCACTCCAACTTAAATCAGTTTTCTTGTTTTGGTTCACTTCATTCCAAAACGGATCATAGTCCTGTTGGTGAAAGCAGGTTTAGCAGTGAGAAGAACTGGTATGTTTAAATGATAAAAAAGGAGGGGAAAAAAGAAGTTTTCTTACCTCATAAAATTCATTTGAATCTGGATCCAATGCATTTTCTGAAAAAGTAAAGCAATAGCTTAAATAACTTCTACAAATCATAAAAATTTAACCACAACATTATAAGGGATAAAACAATTAGTAAAACACTGAAAAAAGGTGAAACCACAAACTTTAAAATAAGAATCATGTCCTTGATTCAAACTTGAAAATTATCATCAAATCTGAAAGTTGCTAATAAAGGAGGGGTGAAACGATGAGGAAAAAAAGGGATAAAAAGAAAAGGTTACACACATCATCTTTCATTTAGACTCCATTTTTTTCACTGAGACAATACAAAGTGGTGACCAACACTTGCATGCTAGAAACTACGTACTCTCATGCACGGATCTTTTAAAGGAAACAAACCAAAGAAATCCTCAAACAACAAGCATTTGCAACTCATAACGTTTCTATCAAATTTCTTTTCCTGGCTCATCTCTGCAGACGAGCCAGAAAAAGAGAATCTGAAGTACAAACTCCGATAGTCTGAGCTTTTTGTTTTTTTAGTATGTAAACTCTACCCATCACATGAAATGAGCAAATGCCTCACAGTTTGACTGAGCTCAGACTCACACCACACAGTGGGCGTATTGAGGGGGGGGCAGGTGTGCAGCTCTTACCTGTGTGAGGCTAAGTGACACATCATGGAGACCAGGTCAGACTGGTCTGTGAAGCATGAGGTGGAGGTTTAAAAGTTTAATGAACTAGGTTTGAGGGTAATAAGTTGGATTGAAAAAGGGCTCAAGTAACATTTTGACTGAAACTTTAAAGTATTAAGAGCCAGTGAGACAGAAAAGTGTTAGTGAAAATAAATGTGAAGTTAAACAGAAGCATAAAATCATTACAATATTTGTACTACGACTCATTTTAATCCATTTTTAACAAAGGAGTACATCCAAATAAAATCTAAATTCTTTAAATCTTCATTCTTCCCTTTATTATAAAATATTAGATCTTTTCTAGTAACCTGTGATATAAACAGCTAATAACTCATTAGAAACCTACAAACTCGATTCAGTGTGTGAAATGTAAAAAACCAAAAACAAACATAATGTCATGACTTACAAATCTTAACCATTTTTTTTCTCCTAATAGAACATAAACAACATATCACATGTTGAAACTTTAACATTTTACCATTTCATGGAAATGTCCAGCCTGGCTTCTCCCGTGTAGCCGCGCTGGATGAAATATGTTGTTTAGCTTTATTTTGCTGAAATCTAACATGAAAGAGACGTTATCTCTTTGCTCTAAAACCTCCATGTACTTTTCAGCATTGATGGAGCTTCATGGAAATGGAAGCTGCTCACGCCAGAAGCACTAATGGAGCCCTAAACCATCAGTGATGCAGCTTTTCACCTATCCACTGATAACAAGCTGGATGCTCCTCTTTAGTCTACAGGACAGTGTCCACGTTTTCCAGAGAGAATTTCACATTTTCATCCATCTGACCACAGAACAGTTTCCACTTTACCTCAGACCATTTTAAATGAGCTGTGTAACAGAGAAGACAACAGTGTTTCTGGATCATGTTCAAATTTGGCTTCTTCTTTGCATGATAGAGCTTTAACCTGCAAACGACTACTTTCTCAGTTGTTTGTTCAAACCTTTAGCAGATGTGCTGCCATCAGATTCAAAATTAGCTAATATTTTCCAAGAAAATGTCTTTGTTTCAACATCTGATATGTGGTTTAAGTTGAACTGGAAATAAAATGGGGGTTCAATAGATTTGTAAATCATTGCACTTAGTTTTATTTACATTTTACACATTATCCCAACTTTTTGAAAATTGGAGTTATAAAGAAAAATGCCATTTTAATTTGTTAAATAAACATTTGATTATTGTTGATGCTGCAAAAGGCACTGCATTTAAACTAATTATTCCTTGATGAAGAGCATAAAATGTAGTGACAATAATAAAAGGTGAAGAGAAAAATCATGACCTGCAGATCTTCCGAAGCTAAAAGAAACTAATATTAAGGATTTTTTTTCACACAATAAACATAGAGAAAAAATATCTTTATCAGTCCCCAAAGTAAACATAGCATTTTTGAGCTGGGAGGTGTGATAAGCTGCTGTCACATTTAAATATTTTAGCATTTATGTTTGTCTTGTCAAAAACCTTCTCAGCGACCACAGCAGCCTCTTCTGCTTGTAAACCGAGCAAACACACATAAAACAACGTTTGTTCATGCAAATCCAAGATGTTGCAGATTACTATACATTCATGCAAGCAACACCAAAACAGGATGTGGGGAGTTTCTTTTCTTCGTAACAAGATATATTAGTTTATTTAACATTAAATCCAGCTGAAATACAAAGTCACTGTGATTAGTTATTCTAGATCCTGTCAACAAAACCATCTACATCTCGGATACAAACATTTCTCTTACTGTGAGAGGCAGAAGAAGTAGATGGCGCACCATAAAAGCAAAACAAAGCTTTATTATTCCAAGTGACAAAGAAAGGACGACAAAAATGACCCAGTGACAACAAACTGCACATGCGCTGACATCTTAAACACAGTCAGGATTATAAAACAGAGAAAAGTCAAATAAAAACAGAAGAAAATAAGTAAAACTAAAGTATGACTCTCTCTCTATATATAAATTTTATTAGGGGTGGGACTTAATGCATAAATTACATATATTAATTACCATCAGATATAATTGCCTAATAATGATAAGTGTGGACACAAACATTTTATAAGTTACAGGTACTGTAACATGTTGTGGACTCCTAATCAAAGAACAGCTAACGTGCTTAAAATGACACTTTTCACTGTTGGCCAGAGATATTTTCTATTTCTTTTTTTTAATGTTTAGAATTGAAATGCAATTAAATGCATTTTTTCAGACATAACTAGAACTTCAGTTTAAAATATTAAAGGCTGATTAAGCCATCCACTAAAATCCATTTAAATGAAAAAATGTTGCTTTTTGGGGCAAATATTGCTATACATTAAAATGTGATTAATCAATAATAATTCAAATTTAAAGGCTCTGATTAATTAGATTAAATTTTTTAATCAAGTCCCACCCCCAACTTATATATATATA
>JBAFTA010000011.1:3006863-3018948 GCA_036919975.1 Melanotaenia parkinsoni | reverse complement strand
CTTAGCTGACAGGAGGCACCTGGTGTGGTCTTCTGCTGCTGTAGTCCAGCTGCTTCAAGGTTGGACGTGTTGTGTGTTCAGAGATGCTGTTCTGCATATCTTAGTTGGTACCAGTGCTGATTTGACTTACTGTTGCCTTTTTATCATCTCCAACCAGGCTGCCCATTCTTACATGCTCTGTGTGTGAGACTAGACTGTCACTCCTTCCACCTGAGCCCTTCAGAGAAGGATTTGTAAAAGGATTAAAGGCAGAGAGCAGAACTAGGGGCCATGTACTGCCATAACCATCTCAGCCTAGAGGCAGATGGTTGTTCTTCTGAGAAAAGAGGCGTTGTGCCAACACTCTTCTGAGCCAGATCTCTTCAAACATGTCCCAGGTCACCATACAGCTATGGTGAGGGGAGGCTAGCTGGCAAAGCTTCCCCTGACAATAATTACTAGTAAGAAGGGGTGCATTTTGAGGACTTCTGTGCCCTAGAAGCTGTTTACCATCTTTTTTTCTCTTACTATAGCTAAACTATGGCTTCCACAGCTGGGGCAAAACAGGAGCTAAAGGGGAAAATCAGTGGAATGAGGGGCTGGTCCACTGGAGGGAGTGATTCCCCGAAGCAATCCGCTCCTTCTCATGCATGTTGGAAAGTTTCTGACATGATGATGATTGCATGGTTTGCACATCATTTAGAAGGTGGTGCTGGAGGCACATTTACATCCACTTCAAACTAAGAGAGATCTGTAAAGGGGGGCAGGGGGGCAAAATCCAGAACCTTGGCTGTCCTACTAATCTCCTCAGCAAAACAGTTGGCTGAACCCCGTTGTGAGGTGCTACCTGCCAACTGCTGTTCACAGGACAGCTCATTATCCTCAAATGAAAAGACAGTTTCTGAGTCTATATGTTCATTTTCTTCCCCCTCCTCTTCAACTTTAGACCCTGGGGTGGGTGGGTGGGGCGTGAGGGGGTAGTATGAGGCTGCTTTGATTCGTTTGACCTAAAAGGGAAAGAATGACAAAGCAGTTATGCAGTACTGTAGATTCTCTCTAGATAAGATTGTACTGTATGCCTTCGTCTGAAAAACAGCACAATTATCCTGTCCTTGTTCCAGAGGCACACAGAGTCCACAGCCCACACAAATATGTCCCTGAAGGCTTCCCATATCTCACACTGTGGGGGCATAGAAGCTACCTGAACTGACAGAGAATACAGAGAATGACAATTTAAAAAGTTCTCCACACATATAAAGCCCTTCATGACCAAGCTTGATTGTATATCAAAGATCTCTTATTTCCATGTATTCCCTACAGAGCACTTCACTCTCAGACTGCAGGTTTACTTGTGGTTCCTAGAGGTAAAAGTAGAACGGGAGGCCGGACATTCAGTTATCAGACCCCTCTCTGTGGAACCAGCTCCCAGTTTGGCTTCAGGAAACACACACCCTCTCTACCTTTAAGATCAGGCTTAAAACTTTTCTTTCTGATAAAAGTTATGGCTGGTTGGTCATCCCTTCGTTATGCTGCCATACTGCTAAGGGACATCACATGTTGCACTCAGTACTTCCTTCCATCTTCATCTCTTTGTTCTTTATTTCCCACGTATACATTCATCACAGCATTGGCGTCATTAGCTTGTATTTCTCCTCTTCTCTCAGCAGGCATCCCTGGCTAAAAGATGTGGGGCCTGTTGATCCCTTTTCTTTAACTCTCCATCGGCCACCCTCCCTGGTTCTGTTGGAAGGTTTTTCTTTCCTGTTTAAAGGGAGTTTTTTTCCTTTCCGCTAATGCCTGGTGCCCCACGCATGCTCAGGCACGATTTTATGCAACCCATTAGTTTCCTTAGCTAGGTAATTATGAATTACAGTTATTATAAACTGGAATAATAACGGATTTGTTGAATTGGATCACAATGAATTGGCTTGAATTGATTCTCTCTGCAAAGTGCCCTGAGATGACTTAGTTGTGAATTGGCGTGATACAAATAAAGCTGAATTGAATTGAATCCACCTATTCACTCACCCAGAGGGATTGTTCCCGGTACAGATGCAACTTTATTGTAACTTCAACAAATCCTAGTGCTTCTCTGCATTACCTTGTATAAATATGTTAACTTGACCTCAGAGTGTCTGGTTATGAAAATATAGACGTGTGAGAGAGAAATGTCCAACATCTGCTTTCTAGAAATCACTCGAAAGGACTATGTTCATAAAAAAATGGAGATTTTTAATAATAATGAAATTATTTTGCCTTAAAAAATATTGATAAATAAAATAGATATAAAAAATAAATGAAATAATCTACATTTTACATACAATTTCTAAAATACTGAGAAAGAATATTTAACTTAGCATTTGTTTATTCTATTTCTTTTCATTAAACTAATTTATTTTATTAATCTATTTGCTTTTACCCACTCATATATATGTACTTATTCTTCTATGAATTATTTATCTTAATTTATAAATAGTTATTAATTTATTTAATATTTAACCATGTTTACCTTTATGTTATCTTCTTCTGTTGTTTTTCTTATCCAGATTTTCCTCATATTTACTTTGTTTTTATATATTTGTAGATAAATTTAGGCATTAAAGTGTTAAACAATTAATTGAATTTCAGTTCCTTTTTAGGGAATTGTGTGATGTAGAACAGTGGTTTCCAACCTGGGGTCCGGGACCCCCCAAGGCGGTCCCCCAAAGAGCACAGCGGTCCCAGAGGCTTTGAACTTTCAGAGCCATTGTAATTAATGTCCACACATTGTCCCTATTTTAGTAAAGAAAAGTAGGGCTACATGTTGTTAATTTCCCTTTGGCTTAATGGAAGGACAGGATTCAGCCAGAATACAGTATTTATGGTGAGAATCTCACTTTTAAAAGCATGAAACCAGCATGGTTTTAGCACGGAGTGGGGCAGGGGGTCCATGGTGTTTTAGTATTTGCATGAAGGAAGTCGCCAAGGAAGATAAGTTAGGAACCACTGGTCTAGAAAATCATGAAAACACACACAATTCAATTTTTTCAAAATGCAATGTCTGCAGACTTGCAGATCAGAAGACATTAAAGAAATACTGTTACATAAGATGTGAATTAAGTCTTTAAATTGTTCCTCAAATGATAAATAAGTCCAATGTTTTTCTTAATATGTGACCAAAGATTAATGTACACATGAATATGTGACAAGTAGACTCTTTCCTTTCTTATTTAACAACCACTGCTATGAAATATGCATGAAACTACATTAGCAATCATTATAATAGAAATGACTAATAACTAGGATTTGTACTTCAAAACAGTTATGTAAATGATGATGATGAAGATGACTGGAGAATGGTTTGTGGTCCGAGGATGGAGAAATCAGATGTTCTGGCACTGCTGATGTCATGTGGTGTTATGTTCCCCCTGATGTGCCGAGGTCTTATGGCGTTTAAAAAACTCCATTACTTGATAGAAATATTCTGGTGCTGCTTGTTTCTGGTTTGCATTTTCACACCATGAAGCTTCCAGCACCAAACTTTTGTGGATCACTTGGATCATGTTGATCTCTTCTGTGAAGTTAAAGGGATTGAACATGATCTTACTTCAGAGAAATGAACCAGAAAGACTAATCAGGACTTTCCACTCATTTCAATGTTTAATTTAAAGATAATAATAATAAAAACAATAACTTACAAACTTTAAATATCAGACTTCCCAAAAGTAAAATCACCTATGCATGAGCTGCACGTTGTGACCTTTGCATGTTTGTTTAGCTTTAAGTATTTAGGAGAAGTTAAGTACCGAATGACCCCGTCTCTTGCTTAGTAGCTGCAGGGATAGGCTCCAGCCCCCACTCATCCCTGCACTTGAATAATCGGGTATAAAAAAAATGGATGGATGGATAACTGTCAAATATTTATGAAAGACAAAAGAATTGTGTGAATCAGCAACACTAAAGAAATACTTTAGATATACACTCAAAACATGCCACATTTCAGTCATCTCACCTCTAGAGGGTATTTGACTCCATCCAGGCTGTGTTCTGAGCCCACTGAAGAGGCATTGCAGGTCCCCCAGTGGAAGGTGATACGCCCCACCTTGAACTTTGACTTTAGACCGCCTCCACTGACACTGAAGTTTCCATCCACATTAATCGCCACTGACAACAGAGAGTAAACCAACATTATCAGCACATTGTTGGAATAAAGATTGTTTTCATACAAACACTCAGAAATCCGCCTACAACTGAAGGACTCTTCTGGTGACTGATTCACCCTGAACCTGTGATTTCCATCTATTTGGCCTCGTTTGTCTGTTCTGTTGTCTGTGTAGGGTCTCATATTCCATTCTGAGTTATTTTAACTCCATCTGACATCTAAAAAAAATTAGTTGTGATGCTGTTCTAAGGAAGAACTTCTCAGCCATGGTGCTGGCAGCTCATTTCACTCATAATTCCTATTAAGTCAAGTATACTCTGAAGGTTTTGGCTACTCAAGATGACTTGAACTAGAAAGAATCTAAAAACAACAGTCGTAAAATGTTTAAAGATCACCACCGTGGTGGAGTATTCAATAGCGTTGGGGGTGACGCGTTACAAAATAAAAAAAATTACGTTTTTGGGTAACGAAGTAAGTGTGTTACACTTAAAATATCTGTAACAAAGTGACTTTACTGGACTACAGTAACGCGTTTTTCTGTGTTACTCGGGCCGTGTTTGCCTATGTGTAAAGTTCTGATCTGTTTTAAGTGGTGCGCATGCTGCTGCTTGATCTCTTTCAGTTCAGTCCAAACTGGTGGTGAAAGATCCTGCTCGCCGGTCGGTGGAAGGAGTCCTTCAGCAGCCGACCCACCTAAACAAGCAGCCGACCCGCCTAAACAAGCAGCCGACCAGCCTAAAAAAGCTAAGCTTTTTTCAAAATTTCCTGGAGCGCAGCAGCCGGTGACACAGAGAGAAATAACAAACTAGTTGCAGGTTCATTGTAGGAGACATGCTCCCCCAGTTGACTATTGAATCGCCAGGTTTAGAAAAATACTAGGTAAAATGATTATGAGACAAGTGTGTCCATTTCTTCCCACAGACAGGGACGTTGTTATTATGGTTTTAAAGCCATTTTGATTACAATATACAATAAATACTATGCAGACAGGCAGCGATGATTCGGCTATGATGTTTGTCCATGTCTACACGGTGAATTAAGAAATGGTAAAGTAAAGTAATAAGTAGTGAAGTTACGTTTCAAATGCAGAAGCTAGTAAAGTAATTTCCTTACAGTTTACAGAAATAATTAGTAACCAGTAACTACTGTACACTTTCCAAATTATTTTTTTTATAAATATGCTTTTTTTAATAATTTCTCCTAAATAATCTGCGTGACCGACAGCAGATATTAGTTTTCATTTTCCTAAATGTATATGAAGTTTTATAATAATCTGGATTTTACTGAACAAAACTTCCAATGATGAAAACTTAAAATCAAAAATCTTCAATTTGATGTATTTTTTGCGTTACATAGAAGATCATTTTTCTAAAACAAACACAAAATAAAACATGTAAAAATGGAGTCCTTCTCTAAGAAAGCCCCGGATCCCCACCACCATAGAGCTTCCTTTTAAAGATATTTTATAGCACAGCAGGAAATTGTCAGTTTTAAATTGAGCAAATTTAGCCACCCTAAAGAAGCCTACCATCTCACTCCTCATCATTCCAGCCCGGAACATCGCATCTCCACCTGCTGCTTCATCAGTGAAGGAAAGGGATTGAAAATAAGTCTTAATGTATTTCTTAGCCCAGTGCAGATGTTTGTTTTAGTGAGAAGTGGTTAAGGGTGGCCCAGATACAGCTTTATGTACAGCTGCAGCCTCTGGCCTTTCCTGATGGAGAAGCATCAGATGCCTGCTGCTGCTCGTTACTTGCTTTTTAACAGCGGATCTCTGAGACTTTCCTTATCTGCCTTTATCTGAACCGACCCGTTAGCCCCTTAGTTTCCTGAATTTTGCTGTTTTCATTAAACTATTTCACTGTTTTCATTTGCAGGAACACCAACCCTCCTTTTTCCCCTAGACTACAAACTGGGACCGCCTTAATAATGTGGAACAACTTCCTTTAGTTTAGTGGTTTTCCTATAATGAAGATCACATGGAAAGTGAAGAACAGACCTGTCAGATTGTTAATTAGTGATCTCAACAGATGGAGAAACAATACAAGCCAAATCTTCCACATAAAAGATGAACCCTGAATGGTTCATTAACCGAAATCCTACATGCAGAATCCTCCGGAACACAGTGAACAAGTCAAACTTGTCACAGACAAATACACTGGATGCGTATCACACAACTAGGTTGGATCTAATCAGATGCTTAAACCTGCACAGTGTTTATTTATCTTTACCCGTCTTGCCATCATTCTTGATGGTGGTCCTGTCCGTCGTTAGACTCTCCCAGCCATCAAACCTCAGTTTCTCATACTGCCGCTTGACCTGGGCGAGGTTCTCCTCGATGTTGATAGGAGACTGCTTGGCATTGCTGCAGGATGGAAACTTCTTGGCCCAGTTGTTCTGGTTTAGTGTTCCTGGATGGCAAACAGAAACAAACAAACAAACAAAAAAAAAAAAAACAGACACCATACAAGTCAGATTCCTGGAAGCTGAGCAAAAAGCCTCTGAAATATTATGCCTCACATTATTCAAACCAGAAAACAAAAGAGTAAAACTAAAGTTGTATTTTTGCTCTTAAAATCTGCCATGTGCACCTAAATTCTCCAACAACACGTCGCGGTGACCACTGACACCTGCACAGCTGAATTACGCTCGGTTATAGCTCACCCTGCAGCCTTTCAGTGGAATATACCATCTTTGTCTCAGTATACCCAGCCAAGCAAGTTATTCACCAATGTATGTTTGGTGCCATAATGATGTGGACTTCATGAAAGAAAACATTATCTGTGGGAGATTATCGTGCTTTAATTCACAGAACAGATGTTGTCTTGAACTTCCTTGAATGGTGACTTTGTGAGGTGATGCTGTGGTGATAAAATCATGAATTTCATCAGTGAAGATTCACATACACAGGGCTTTCTTGTGCTCATGCTTTGTTGTCCCACTAAAGAGGAGGTAAAAGAGGGAGCCCCAACTGATCCCTGAGTCCTATAAATTACAGCATTCAAGGTTAGGATAGACAAAAACTTTTTCAAGTCAGTTGAAGCCAATGACCTGATTTTAGTGACTGTTTGACCCGAGGTCGCATTAAAGTATCGCTCCTTGACTTCTTGCAGCTTGGGTGATATAATTTGAAATGTTAAAAGAGTTTAGCCCTTTGGCTAAATCTGGCATATTTAAAAGTGTTCCTTTGTGTTGTTTTTTTTTTTTATGCACTCTGCTGCCCCTGTCAAATAGAATTTGAAATATAAATAAATAAAATAGAAATGAATATTAATTCAAGTATTTGTTCAACTATTTATTCTCATTCCTGGCTGATCCTGGTAGAGACACTTAGCATCAGAGCCAACACAGACAGCGTGCAGGGCGGCTTAATTATAATTCACATGGGTTTTATTATTAAAGAAGACGGTTCACGCCTCTGCGTCGTCCATTCATTTCTGATAATGGACACCTCATCAGGCATTATTCCTTATATATTTGTCAGAACAAATCACAAAGAAACATACCAGATTTATTCCTCTGCATGCCCCATCGTCATCATAGTTACAATCACCACGAGCAGTGGGCCGCTATAAGCAGTTCAGAGAGGGGACGAGATGCTGAGGCAGGTGGAAGGTGAGATTTAATATTCAGAGTTTTGATTTTATGCATAGACTTAAAAAGGTATTTTTCTTTGGTCTGAAAAAAATGGGCTATAATAATTATATTTTTAGAATATTTACATTAAAATGATGAAAATGATGAAAATATTAATAACATTCACATTTAATATCACAGTTTCAACGTAACTGTAATGAGTCAAAATGATCATATATAGATTCTTTTAATTATAATGATGATGTAACACTGGTTTATCACTGTGTTTGTACTTAGAACTTTTAATGGGCCTGCTTCCTTCAAGGTTTCCTTAAGTCAATTAATTTGTGGATCTCTTGTCCCTAAACAATTTTTTAAATGATAAACTTCTCCTTGTTTAGATTTCCTATCAGCTCAATAATTTAATATTGCAATTACACGTCTATAATAAACGCAAATACTTGTCTACCGCAGGCCTGTGTGGGCCAGTTTACTAGACTTTTAACTCACCTGATGGAAAACAAACCTTTAGATACCACCACATATTATAGACATTTAGGGCAACATTTTGGAAATACAGCCTACCTTATACTGGATTCTGTGCTTAAATATCAAGAATCAGATGCACAAACAATGCTTACAAACACACACATACACATACAGAGTAAATGTGAGTACACCTCCTACATGTACGCTAGTATTTATAGAATGTGTGGTGATAATAATGCACCTGAAAAATTCTTTGGACCATGTGTACACATGCTTTTCACATTATTCGAGCCTCACTAAAGAAATCAGAGCACATCTGCCAGCATCTGTCAGCATCATCAGAGGCGCTGATGTGTTCAGAGGCGTGTGAGTTCGATGCTTAGGTAAATTTGGAACCCGTTCTCGAGTGGAACCAGTTTGTAATTCCCATCTACAGTATAAAAGGGAATAAAAATCCAATAAAATAATGTTTCTTCTTCACCAATGGAAGAGGCTGTGTTCACCTGAGCGTCAGTCCACTCTATTACTTATGTTTCATTCATTTATTTTCTGTATCGCTTATTCCAGTTCATGGTCACGGCAAGCTGGAGCCTATTCCAGCAAGTAGCAGGAAAGATCCAGGGTACACCCCGGACAGGTCGCCAGTCTATCGCTGGGCCAACAGAGAGAGATGAAAAACGACTTATACTCACTCCTACGGAGAATTTAGAGTGATTAACCAATTCATTTAAAAGTGTAGTTATTATGTGTCAATGCAGTTAAACCACCAAAGAAAAAAAGGAATGAAATTCAAACCAACTAATCAGTTAGCTTCAGAAAGTGAGGAGTACTGCCGCAGTAAAGCAGATGTGTTAAATGGACTGGACTGCCTCCACACCACCGAAGAAGAAGCAAAACAACTACCAGAACTACATCCAGGTCTTCCATAAATGAAGGCAGTAGGTCGACTAGAACCCACCTGCTGAAAATAAAGCTCGAACCGGCTAACTGATCAAACATTTAGAGCATCATTTCTTCATTCCTCAAGTCATGTTTTATATCAGGGTGACCAACCCCGGACCTCTTGGGCCAGTGTGTTGGAGCAGGCAAACACTGAAAACCTGCTGGACACTGGCAATTGTAAATAAAAATTTGTTCTTAATGCTTTGCCTGGCAAAACAAATAAATTTCTAATACAAGTATTTTAACATGCATTTTTCAGCTTGATTTGCTTTTTGAGTGGTTGACAGTGTGGACCATGTGCAGGAAATGGTGCACATTGTGACCAGGTTGTAACTCAGAGTGCAGATCTCTGCCTTTGCGGTGGTAATAAATCAAACCCAGCACAACACCAAGCACAATGTGATCTTCTCTAGTTTGCATGCAGTCACAGATGCTGTCAGATACAGAGTACAAGGATTGTCTGCAGATCATCAGGTAGACTCCTCTGGTAAGAACATTCGACTTGTTCAGTATGTAACCTGAAAATGTTGGTGTGAGACTCACCTGTGTACGACCAGTCGATGTCTTGAGAGAACTTGCGTTGATTCCTGTATGCATATCCTTCAACTGCAAGAGAAAGAAACATGATCACTGGAGTTTTCACCAGATGCTATCAATTCATTTTTAAAAATCATGAACATAAAATCTGCTTCAGAAGTCAAAAAGACATTGTTAAGCTGTTATTTTCATTCTTAGTCTCTACAAACCAGGTAACAATCCACCAGGATCTACACGGATTTCTTTAGAGTACAGTTGTAGATCGTTAGTCCAAAGACCTGAACCAAAAAAGACTAAATCTTTAGTAAAATCAATTTTGGGGTTTTAGAGAACTTTTATGGTTTGACAGTTTGAATTTTTTTTTTTTACAGGTTTTAATTGATATCACTTGATTTGCTACATCGTTAATGTGACTAAACAAACCTGTCAGCCTTCACATATTACTCCGTCACTGCAGCCGCCTCAGATCACAGGTAACCCACAGGCAGATTTCTTCTATAAAAACAAAACCTGTTTTCTTCTTTTAATTCTGTTCAGCTCAGGAATATATCTGAGGTAAAATGGGCAAAACAGTTCATGTAATGTAAGTTAAATTATGGAAATGTTAAGCAGTGACCATCACAGTGTCAGTATGAACCAGGAGCCTCTAGGTGAGATAATCAGGCTTTGGAAAGCACTGATATGAGTACTTCGTGTATTTGTGTGTAACCACAAAAGTGTGGTGTGAACAGAAAGCAGCATCAGAAATGGGGACTTGAGTCGGGGACCTTGACTTGAGCAGAACTTTCCCTCAATTATTTTATATGCCACTTACTCTGATTCATGATCACAAGGAAGCTGGAGAGAGGCAGGGTAAACCGTGGACTGGTCATCAGTCTACAACAGGCCCACACAGAGAACCAAACAACCACTAATGCTCACACCTAGGCAGAATTTAGTGAGACCAGTTAACCTAACATGCATGTCTCTGGATTGTGGGAGAACTTTAGGTTTACACAGAAAGGCTGTTTGAACCCTTCCCAGCCGAGGCCCAAACCAGTGACCTTCTTGCTGAGAGGCAGCAGTGCTAACCACCACACCACCGTGCAGCTTAGAACCAAACTTAAGTCACATAAACACACTGCTTCTAAGCAGACCGGACACAAGTTTACTCAGTTTTATTTATTTATTTAACCTTTTTTTTTTTATCAGGTTCAGAGAAAATGTTTTCATTTTCACGTGACACTTCTCCAAACATCTCTACAATATTTCAGGACTCCAGAAAAGTGCCCACAGTACAGAATCAATGTGATGCACTGAAATTCATCCCTTTTGGGTTACAGCTCATCTCCTCAGCCAAAGCTTGTTTCCTTTCAGAAAGCAATCAAGATGCAACAAAGCAGGCTTGTTGTGATGACTATCTGCAGCCCACCTGGTCTGGTGACATCACAGTAACCCAAAACAGATCACCAGTGACCATCAACACACACTATTTTTAAAAATGGTTTTATATTTTTTTGTAGCAGCAAAGGGCCACAGTCCAGCTCCTCATGAATGAAATAGTACACTAGTACTAACTACGCAGTAGTAAAACAGTACATTCACATCTTTTTTGTAATCATTTCACTTTTTCCTGTGAAACTAGGCGTGTTTGTTTTTCTTTATACACTCCCAGATACCAGAAACCTTTCAAGCTGCTACATGTTTTCTGCAGGTCTTACAGATGTTCGTACGGCCCAGCAGACGCAGAGTCATGTAAAGTGTACAGATCCGTGCACATTGCTGGCCTATAAAGTACCGGCCCTCAGGCTGGATGCCAGCCAGAGCAGAGAGAAGAAAGATGAGCTCAGATGATAATCCTGTTTATACTAAGCACTGAAGGAGGAAGAGAGAGCAAATTTTGCCAGACTAATCACACACACACACACACAGACAGTTATTACTATAATCAGGGATTAACCTCTTTTAGACCCCAGGGCTAAAATAGTCCTGCCTGATCTCGAGGGATTTTTTTTTTAAGTTTTATTTTTTCTCTAGAAACCAACAGGTTCTTTAGATCGGTGTTTAATAATAATCAACAAATCTAAATTCAATCCCACTGAAACAATAGTTGGGATCCTGTGTAAAATGCCAATAAAAACACAATGAAATTATTAACACATCTCATGAACTCCTATAACCTTCATAGTGGAGCGTGAACAACATACGGTATTTGCTGAAGGTGATTTTACCATTTCATTGAGAATATTTGCTTTAATCTGATGGCAGCACCACATCTTGAAAAACGACAGGGAAAATATAAAGCTGAAAAAGTAAGTGGTTTTAAAAAGAAACAGCTGGAGAAACACGTTTAAACAGATTATTTTAAATGGGAAGAAGTTAGTAACATGACCGGGTAAATGAAGAGCACAACAAAGAAGCTGAGTCCCAGATAAAGATGGT
>JBAFTA010000011.1:2992208-3006784 GCA_036919975.1 Melanotaenia parkinsoni | reverse complement strand
TATGTATGTATATATTAGAACAGCATGGCTTCATATTGAAGTGTCCAGTCGCTGGACGACCTACTTGAATTTTTACCAAATAAAAGCATTTGGTGCATCATGGGAGACAAAGTGCAACAACAACACAAAGAAACCAACCCTCTGGATTTCAGTTAAGGTAGACTTCCAAATCAGACAAGAATGTAATTTTTTTCTTAAAAGTTTAGCAACCTTAATCTGCACATTTATAAGTCTTTGTTAATAAAAGAGGGATGCTCTGCAACAGCAAACATGACTCTGTTTCTTCTTTTTTTGAGACCCTCTAAACTGCCATCACATATAAGATGAGCTAACATTGTTCATGAAGCTGTAAATTTTCTCACTTTCACCATTTTCTATGTTTTAAGACTTTTTCTTTACCTTTTTCAGACATTATGAAGTAAAAATAATTAGCAGCATGTCTGTAATGGAGCATTACAACGTTGAGCATGACTTACCTCACACACTAAATAGTACAAAACTGACATGACACTACCACTGGCCATAGCTGCCCACTATGGCTAGCTGCATCATTAACATTAACATTAACGTCCAGTGAAGACCTGAACCATGAAGAGATAGAAGCTGCATGGAATCAATGAGTACCGCCACTCTGAGAAAGTCCTTGTAAAGTCAACACACTCAGGCAGACAAACATAAACACACAAAGACTTTATTAAAGCCTCGCTGATGTACTGATGGTGAGCAGACAGGTGTTTTGTGTCAGCCGCTGTTTACACTCTGATTTCCATTTCCAAAGCTCAAAGCCTCCTATCCGTCCGGAACCAGGTGAATGAAGTCACAAACGGACAAATAGGAGGAGGACAGAGTCAAAGTTGATTCTACTGTTTTTAGAGTGTTTGTATGTATGTCTTCTGTTTGATTTGTAGTGGCTCATAAAACCTCCAAATGCTCCATTTGACTTTTTGATAATATAATGCATTTATAAATCTCACCAAGCCGTGTTTTATTTCCAGCAGACCATAAACAACATATCACATGTTGAAACAGACATTTTACCATGTGATGGAAAATATTAGATAATTTTAACCTGGTGGCAGCAACACATCTGTAAAGAGTTGCAACAGGGGCAACGAAAGGCTGGAAAAGTATTTGGTACAAATAAAAACTACCTGGTCGAGCTTTTTACAACTAATTAGGTTAATTGATAACAGGTTGGTAACAATGACTGGAAAGAGTCTCAGATGTAAAGATGGGCATATGTTTATTAATCTGCAACAAACTGGATCTAAAAGTTATGTAACAATTTCAGAAAATATGATGCAGACTGAAAATCCCGACATCTACATTGTAGAATAGCATTAAAAGACTCAGAGAATCAGGACAACATTCCTCTCCTAAAACTCCAGCAACCGGTGTCCTCACTTCCCAGATGTTTACAGACAGTTGTTGGAAGAAGAGGAGATGCTACACAACGCTAAACATCACCCTGGAACTACAGACGTCTTTATCACGTCAGATCAGCACATATTTTCAGGTCAAAGTTTTAAATGTGATATGTTGTTTGGTAAACGGACTGTACTTGTATAACGCTTCCCTAGTAATGTTGACCACTCAAAGCACTTCCAACCTGCTTTCAAATCTGGAATTGATCCACCAACGTTTTAGTTGGTAGAAGACTGCTCTTCCTCCTGAGCTAAAAATATGTTCTATCAGGAATAAAAATGGGTTGATGAGATTTGGAATTTATTACATTCAGTCTTTATTTAAATTTTATTTTTTTATCAAAATGTTTTTTAATAATTTTCACATAATAGTAGAAACATATTAACAGCAAATTGTAGGCTCCCACAAAGTCTAGATTTGGGTGTAAAACATGTATGTAAACAATACAGTGACAGAAATATGGACTAGGGCCACCAAAAGCCAACAGTTCAAGTTATCAGCAAAGTACAAATATATCACTGCACTACAGAACAGAGTTTCCAGAGAGCCAATGAATTGACAGCGATAAGGCAAAACTCAAAATGCAACAAAATATGTGAAAATGAAATACACAACAAAAACAAAATTATAAAGCCCTGAACAAACCCACCCACACCTTGCCACTGCCAGAGTGTTGTGTTCGCTCCACCACACCTAGGACCCGGGTTGTATTATGTAACATGCAGCCAAGTTGCTACCATTGTACATCATTTTAGAGCTGGAAATGTACACAGAAAGGGACCCCATGCTTTTTCGAAAGTACCGAGGGATTGTTTAAGTGAAAACCTTATCTTTTCAAGTTTTAGACAGGACATAACATCTTGCAGCCATTGTGAGTGAGATGGAGGAGAGGCGTCTTTCCATCTAAGTAAGATGGCACGACGTGCCAGAAGTAGGGCAAAGGCTATAGAACGTTTTTTGACAGTGCTCAGATGGGTTTGACCCTCCAGAACCCCAAAAAGGGCAACAACTACAATCTAGTAGTAAAGACTTTAGATGGTGTACTGAAGACATCTCCCCAATAGTTACTCAACTGTGGGCAAGACCAGAACATGTGGCTGAGAGTGGCCTCCACAATGTTACATCTGGAGCATAGTGGACTAATTTCAGGGTACATAGAGGGCAGCTTGACCTTGGAGATGTGAGCCCGGTGGACAACCTTGAACTGGATTAACCGGTGGCAAGCGCAAAGGGAAGAGGAGTCAACCAAGAGCAGAGTCCCAGACATCATCAGTTATGGTGAGGCTCAGGTCGTCCTCCCAGGCCCTCTTGAATCTGTCCACTGAAGGACTGTTAAGATTTAGCATAATGCAGTAAATGCCTTAGAAATAAGGCCTTTACTGGATGGATTTAAGGATAGGATTTTGTCCACTGTGGTGGTCTCTGTAGTAACTGAAATTTTTGGCAATTGAGAATCAAGAAAATGTCGAATCTGAAGATACCGAAAGAAGTCTGATTCAGAAAGGTTGAACTTCTCTTTTAGCTGAGCAAATGAGCCTATGGTACCATCGATCAGCACCTCCCGGTGCCAATGCTGAAAGCCCGGATCTATGAGAGAAGGTTTAAAAAGGTGATTTTTGACAATAGGGCTCCAAATGGAAAAACTAGCAAGGCTGAACTGTTTCCTAAATTGGCCCCAGATTTTTAAGGAGTGTTTGACCACAGGGTTCCTAAATAAGGAGACAGAAGAAAGAGGTAACCCAGAACCAGCGGAGGCCAGAGGGGAAAAGTTATCATGTGGAGAAAGCTCCAACGCAACCCAGTCAGGACAATCAGGCCGTTCATGATAAAAGGACCAGTGCACAAGACACCTCAGATGAGCTGCCCAGTAATAGTAACAGAAATTTGGTAATGCAAGCCCCCCATTAAGTTTAGATTTCTGGAGACAGATTTTATTTAAACGCGGTCGCTTGCCCTGCCATAAATAGGAGGATATAGCTGAGTCCAGCTGTTGAAAGAAAGGAGCGGGGGGACAAAAAGCGGCAATGTTTGAAAGAGATATAAAAACTTAGATAGAATGACCATTTTGACAGAATTCACCCGTCCCACAAGGGACATTGATAAGGGTGACCATTTTGACATCAATTCTTTATTTACATTTTAAATACTTGCTTCCAGCTTGTTTTGGAATTGGGTTGTATTACCTCATACTCTGAAGAACCAAACGCAGTTGTGTCACAACAAGAAGGTTCTTGGTTTGAACCTCAGCCTCGGGACTTCTTGTGTGGTACTTTTATGTTCTACTTGTGCATCTCTGGGTTCTCTTTGGGTTCTCCAGCTTCCTCTAACAATCCAAAAATATGCATGTTAAGTTAACAGGCAATTCTAAAAACTGGCTCTGGGACTGAGCATGAGTAGTCTGTCTTTGCTCTGTGGTGGACTTGCAACCCTCAGGCAGCTGGAACAGGCTTCAGCACTCCCACCATCATGAAGCGGATTAAGTAGGTATAGAAAATAGATGAATGGGTGTAAGAATCATGTGTCTGGTGCCTTAGCTGGCCAGAGACAGAGACACACATTTGTACAAGTGATTAAGTCTCATTTGGTATCTTTTTGTGCACAAGGTTATTGATAATAAGATATCATGATATTTTTAATACTGATCTGTTGCCATGAGATCCTGATGGGAATTAAGGAGTCTGATTAGTCTGTTTAAGGCAGATGCAATTGGTTGTGTCAGAATTTAGCAAGAGATGGAGAAACTATGAGCTAGTAGTGACGGAGGATCTCATCCACGTGAGTGCTGAATGCACAACAATTAACTGTACGGAGTGTGCCACTCCCATTGCTTCTTTCTCAACTTAACTTTTCCAAAGAGGGACAAAGACCAGAGCTCACATTGATCTTAGTCAACACAGACCAACATTGTTTGTGTAGACAGCGTTTTAAAACACTGGTGTAAAGGAAGTAGAGAATGAGTCATCTGAGCTTAAACCTGACATAATGGGAACACAGGCTTAAATTAATTTGTTGAAAGGGCTGAAATACAAACAGGAGTCATATGACAGTACAACAGGTTTTACTTACAGACCACGCTGGTGTAAAAAGACCTGACACATGAGATACTCTGGAGACTTTGTAACGACTACAAAGAGAACAACTATGAGTCTGAAATTCACCCATGTTCAAAAGAAAATTGGAGAACAACTCTTTTATTACATTCACCAGTTTCTGTCGCTTTATGTTGAAAAGAATCTATTGACAAGATAGTTGACACTTTATTTGTTGCACATTAGATCCTTATTTGATTACTATTTGATTTTTTTAAGAACTATTTCTTCTGGGAAGCTTTCTGTCTTGTGGAGAAATTTAAAATGGAATCAGATGTAATCAGAGTAAAAGACTACAAACAAACAGGATCTTATTTCTTTGGACTAAGTTGACACTCAGATAAAGATAACTTTTACAATAACTAAGCTTTCATTTTGCAAAAATTATTCAGAACATCTAACTCTGCAAACTGGGATTTGCAGTCATTTCATAAAATGCGATGGTGTGAGTGGGTGCTTCTACAAAAGTATGTGGAAGAGTTGTGACGGGGAGGAGTGGAGATAAAAATGATAATGGCAGCTGATTAAGCTCTAAAATTGTTCAGTTTCTTCCATAAAATTCTCAAATAAAAAGTTAAACAAGACAAAAGTTTGGGTATTTCTGTGGAGCTATGAGAGGTTATAAAACATATGACGTTCGTGTTCATTGCAGCTTTGAAGGA
Organism: Melanotaenia parkinsoni; assembly: GCA_036919975.1. NCBI lineage: Eukaryota > Metazoa > Chordata > Actinopteri > Atheriniformes > Melanotaeniidae > Melanotaenia > Melanotaenia parkinsoni. The sequence continues at coordinate 3,001,608 of JBAFTA010000011.1, read as the reverse complement.
CACACTCCTGAGACCAGCTAAGAAAGTAAAAGAAAAAAAGTTGCTTCCGCAACGGAAGAGGATGAAGAAAAGCCGGGAGAAATGCCTGCATTCTACTGTAAAGACTGAATGAAAAGAAGAGATTATAGTGGGAACTCTTGCTCAGCATCTGTATGGAGAGAAAAAAACACAACTGTGTTAGTGTGTTTAGTTAGTGGAGAGTGGCATGCTCTGTACTCCAGTCTGTGGGAGCCCCACAGCACCCAGCCGGACGCCGAATAAGAGGATTAGCTGAGGCCTGGAAGAACCAGGACATCCACAGTGTTTTGGGGTGAGAACTGGTGCCCACGCCAGAATGTGTAACAACCCCCAACCCTTCTCCCACCCTTCATTCACCCGAATCCCTGCCCCTCCGCACCTGATGCCATGGGGACAAGAATCTGAAAAGAGTGGGGGTAGTGTGTGTAATACCAAATGCTAAGTTTGGGATAAAGCAAATTAATCTGAGGATAGTGTAGACTTATTTCCTTTTAAGCCATACTGGAGGTACCGTATCAGTATGTTTAGCTCCTTGGTGCTGTTTTTTTATTACTTTTCCTATTATTTTTTTTAAATCATGCCACGTAAAAGAATAATAAAAAAAACTAAGTGTAAAAACTGTTATTTTACTTATAATAATAAATATAGCAATACAGCTTCTACATATATACAGGTCTAAGAGCTTATAAATGAAAATAAATAAATTAAAATAGAAATTAATATAAATGTAAATAAATAAAGAAAAAATGTTATTATAATAAAATGATAATTCTTTAATTTTTTTATTTTAAATAACAATCATTATTATTATTATATATTCTCGACTTATAGCCATAGAAAAAGCTAACAGCAGGGAGCCTGAAGAAGCCGTGAAATCAACATGATGTGAACATAATTTAATGTACTTCTGTTTGTTTTCCCTGGGTGTCCTGCAATGCTGCAGGAGTTATAGAAGCAGCAGTCTGTGTGACATCACTGACAAACCTGGACCCGAACTCATCAATCCAATAGCTGCTGCAGAACCTCCATCGCAACACAGACCTGAGTGCCACAGAGGTGCAAAGGCTGTTCATTGCTGATTGCATTTTTTATATCTTTTTCTTTCTTGAAGTCTAAATTGGAACTAGAATAGCACTGTGATGCTGGATCTCCTACCTGTCAGCTGTTTCACTCTCTAAGCGGTCTTACATATAGGAATGATAGAATAAAGAATCCATATTTGTGCATTTCCGCCACCTAAATGAGAACCTGGAGAAGATGCATATCAGCTGCTCTATCCATAAGCAGCTGAAAGGAATGCCTGACAATGGAAGGTAAATGTAGACGTCTTTTTAGGCTTAAAAGTTAAGTACAGAGAACTGATTGCTCCATGAGCCACAGTCTAAGACTCTGTCAGCACAGGGGATTGTGAACTGGTGTAGCTGCACCACCACTAGGGACTTACATATTTGTCAGTCGATGCCATCACTCAGATCTTTCCTTGTCTCTTCTTAATTACTACGTGGACATCTTCATGAGTAAAGAACTTGCAATAGGCTCATTATTATCACATGTACTGTGTATCAGAAGTATTTAGCGTTTTGGAATAGCAGCTCTTTACACTGAGGAGGTTTATAGCATAAAACACCTTTTTATCTTGCACACTCACTGCATTTTGATTTGAGTCGACCGAACAAATATTTATAACTTTTTGAATTACTGTATTTCACTGCTTGGGTCTTATTTTCCTCTCTGGACTCTTTGTGTACTGGTTAGTTGTTAACTCACAAATCTACCAGTTCACATGTCAAACGTGGGACTGGGATGTTGAAGTATCTGGGTTTCACTCACAGCTTTCTGCTGTGGGCCGGTCAAGGCAAACAAGCATCAAATATACCAGCTGGAGGTTCTAATGAAGTGATAGCTAAATAGGATAGTTAACTTTTACCCCTCCAGCAAATCCTAAGACTATTTCATGGTCCACTTATCCATGCCGCTTAAAGTACTTTACTCTCTGGCAAACTCTGATTTCACCAAAGAGCTGGACTTAACTGCTGCAGCTATACACCTCTACTTATTTACGTGTAGTTATAGTCCCGTTTAACTTAGACATCGGTCTATGGGTTTGATATTACACCCTGGCCTTTACTTTTCTTATGGAAATCTGGTTTATATAGTCAAATACTGTGACACAAGGATTTGAAACATCCATGTAGTAACCAGGTATTATGCACACTTGACACTGAACTCCAAGAAAGGAGTAATTTGAACTGACCAGTCTTTACATGCACAACTCTGACTGACTGGTGTCAACAAAGCTCGAGCTGAAAAGATCCCACAGGGCCAAAAAGAAAGAATAAAAAAAGCAGAAAAACAAATGCAGAGGGCGGGATTGCTGCAGAAAAATACAACAAAACGTGCTTCTAGTGGGTCATGTGACATGATTAAGAGGGATTACTTTTGAACGAGTCTGTTTTTGCTGCCTAGATGAGAATTTTCCAACCGGTTTAACAAAATGGAAGCTGCATTCAAAAATAGCTGCAAATACAGCAGAAAAATCTGTTTAGAAAGACTGCTGAGAATTACAGTCCACCTAAATACAATGTGATATGTTACTATTTGGCAGCATGTTTTTATTTCTAGGTGCCAATTTTATCAGGTGAGACTGTGTTGGAAAGTATGAAGATTAACTTTTTTTTTTTTACCATTTACAACTTATAAATTTCTAACAGCTAATGTCATTGGCTGTTTATCCATTTCAGTAACATTTAATTATGATACACTTAACCAAAATATAAATGCACAAACCAAAATTAAGTGAACCTTACATGAATCATGCCAAAAGACACTGTTGGCAAAAGACACATATTTACTCTTCTCAATGAGTCAGGGATGCTACCGCAGGCCCCTCCCCTGTCCAGAAGCACTCAAAAGAGGCTCGTCCTTAAATAATCTAGTTTTAAAAAGTAGATACTCTTAACTAGTTTGTTCTATTCTTTACTTGAGCTCATCTCAAATATTTGTTCATCACAGTGAGCAAACAGAACACTGTTCAGACAGTAGGAAGACTATCTGCACAAACTAATAGAACTTTACAATAATACACTGTACATTGTCAATGTCTTTTCTTATATTTATTAATACATTTTTGTTTTGTTTGGATAGTGTTATTTTTGTGGCGTTCTGACTTTGAGTAAAAGTATCTTAGAAAAACTTAATTCAATTACTTGTTACCAACTGAAGCTATTAATGTGGTTAAACTATTCTATTTATTTTAGGTTGTTAACAGGATATATAGTGTGAAATTTCTGTTGTTGGATCATTGGAAGTGTCTGTACAGTTAATGGTAAAATGTCCTGGTCATTTTTTGTCAAGACGTTATCAGTTGTTCTACAGACAGGTGGCACACAGTGTCGGGTTTGGGCAGGTGTATAGCACAGACAAGACACTTGTCACCATTTAATTGATGGCAACTTCATCGGGCAGTGATACCAGAATGAAACCCGACCCATCATCATTGTGTTGTTTGTGCACCTACATCAAGTTGAGTTCCAGGATGAGAAAGTCCAACTGCACACCAAGTTTTGCATGCAGTTCCTGAAAAGTGAAGATCTTCTTGGTCTCAATTAGCTAGCCTTTGAAAGGTGTGTGAATCCAGGGGAGAAAAGTCTATTTTTTTTTTAAATCTGAAGTCTTTATTTGGCCCCTTAACAAAATGTATAAGAAATAAATAACAAAAATATTTTTTATATATTTACCATTTAATACTATGTGATATATCGAAATTATTGTTGTGCATCAGGGGGCAGAAGACAAGTATCACATTGTGAATAACAGGGTTTTAAGCAAAGTTTTTACCATAAAATAATGCAAAAGGTCTGAGAAACTGTATGTTACAAATATGATAAATGCCGCATTATAGGGTAATTTTAACTAAAGTGACATTTTGTGCATCTGTATGCAACACGTGACATGTAAAACTGTGATGCCTGTTATTTGTAATAAAATGTCAAAACTTAATATTGTTTACTTGCCGAGCTTATTTAATGTAATATTTAACTGACGGTTATGTCATCATTACAGACGCCAAAATCTCTGCAAATCAAGGTGTTTAATAAAAGGAGCCCAGGAATTATTATTCTGCCTGGAACATATAAAATTGAAGGTACTACAGGACAAAAGTCAATATTTCAGAGCAGTCTATCAAAACTTCGCTAGGTATTACAGTCTGGACTAATCAGGGGTCCAGCCAACAGACATGTCACCCTAACAGGTACTAACATAGCTAGGAAACCATCTGCTTTCAAATGTCATAAAATTCTGCTTCGTTATTTAATCCAGTTGGTGTAAAAAGCACTTTGGAAAGTTAAAGTTTATGTGTTACAGGTGCTTTATATAAATCATAAAAACATGTTAAGAACTCTACTTTAGAGGTGCAAACTACTTTTGTAAACATATGTGTTCCCTCTTTCACAAAAAACAGAGTAATAATTTTTGTTGTAAAAACAGGCGGACTTAGATGAACAGAACAGCAGTTTTTGTCTTAACTTTAACTCTCTTTGTTGTATTTATAGCAGTTCTCAGCACTGGTGCAGGCTGTCCCTTCAGCACCTTTTCAGCCTCCAAATGTCTGCTGGGTACTTGCCCAGAGTTTGCTTTGTGCCAGACTTTGCTGAAGAATGAATCTCCAGAAACCCTGCAGCTGAAATCTCCAAACTCCCTCTGTTTAACTGCATGTCAGTCATCAGAGCAAGTAGGATGCTTAAACAAAAGAGCTCTCAAACCACAACTTGTTTACAAGAAGTGAGGGATTTAGAGGAAAAGAGAATGAAAACCCCTCAAACACAAAATATCTCAGCTCTTTTATTTATTTAAAACCTGTCCTGTTAACTAGAGGTGGACTGGCCATTTGGACATTCTAGAAAAATCATTAACAGCCTTTGGCTTGCCTAACACCATGCTCACATCAATACCTTAGTTATAAATAATAATAATAATTAGCAAGCATTTAGAGTCTCTAGCAAATCTTTTTTAAAGTGTCTAGTGACAAATATAGTTACCTTCTTTAGTGTTTTGCAGACTTTTTGAAACTGACATTAAAGCACATACCGGATTTAACGTTCTCAATTAGCAGTGGGTGCTACCGTAAGCCCCTCCCCTGCCCCAAAGCACTCACAGGAGGCCCGCTGTTCTGACGTTTTCTCATTCCCTGTCAGAATAGCATACCTTAAGTCCATATTTATGGTCTTGTTTGTTTATGCCACTTTAACCCACTCTGATAGGTGGGTTACACTGATTTTTGGATTGGATCAAATTTATTTTAGAAATAATAATTTCAAAGTTAAACACTACATGCTCAATCTCACTCAGTTTGGGAGAAGGACGCTAATAACTGAATGCTAAAATATGACTTTAAACAATCGTATGACCTCACTTGCAAAAAATGAACAGAAACCTGCAGTATAATATCATTATCAGATGCCTTATAGGGGTTCTTAAGTCAATTTCCCTTAAGCAGTAGTCAAACAAAAGATGCACTTGAGCAATGTGCAATTAACACTACAATTTCCAGGATTTTCAGTTTCTCCTGCAGACCCTCGTCCCTCCACCACACTTAATCACCTCACTTACTGACCTATTGTTTTTCAATTCAGATACTCTGCCAAAGCTTTTGACTCAGCACCTCACAGAAATGTCACTGTTGACTTTACCTTCAGTTCAGTTCTGTAGTGGTGAATATAATTGTGCTAAATCTTTATTTTGTATACATTAAATGCATTTAACACCAGAACTGCCAATGACGTAATTTTGAAAGCTTTGAAATTTGCACATTCAAATAAAATCATGAAGCCTTTCTGGTCCCCGACTTTCCTTTAAACTATGAATTTTCATTAAACAAGTTTAAAAAATGTATTATGTAGATTTCAGTTTTGATCTATTTCGGTCACAGGTGGTCATTTTGATCGCACAAAATTTTATGCTGTTCTGTTTTTAGATTCTTGTCATTTTGGATCAGATGAATCCGATGTGGAAGTATTTTGTAAAGGGTGGTATGTGGATCAATCCTGTATTTTACATTATACTGGATCTTGTAGGAATCGATGTCCACATCAAGATATGCACTGAAACACAAACAGCTCAAATGGGTTTCTCCAGTTAGCTAATTTTAGGACAGCTAATGGCAACTTTCCTTACTGAGGAGTTGGTTTGTAAAGAAAAGCCAGTGCAATTCTGCAGCCATTTCGACTGGCTGCTGAGTATTGCCCTAAAATCCACCAACAAAACTCTGTTGCAAACAGCACAATTTACACAGTACACATGGCAGCAGCCAATAATCTCATAATTGCAAAAGGTAGGTGTCACGGTGCGGCAGAGGTGAAGTGATCTAAATGCAGAACTCAGAGGCAGGAGGCAGAAGGAACACAGGAACAAATTAATTATAAACTCAGGAATAACCAGAACCAAACGACAGGAAAAACAGCACAACACAGGGAATAACCCACCAGGATCTGACCAAGGAAAGTGAAAACCAAGGGGTATAAATACACTGAGGGACTAATTAGACCAGGTGAACTAATGAGCAGAAACCTAGAGCAACTAAACATGATCATGAACACAAAGCCCCAGAACATGACGGCAAACCAAGAACATAAACCATGATGATGACAGTAGGCATATACAGCAACAATCAGGGCAGAAAAATATCTACAGAAAACAAAAAAAGACCATAACCATCTGATCCTTACTAAACTAAGATCAGTTCAGTGCTAGCTAACAGCTCTGCGTTAGCTAGCGGCTCTGCGTTAGCTAATGGTCTTGTGTTGGTTGGTCTCCTGCAGCCTGAACTGTTGAACTCATAAGCTTGATTATTACACCAATATCAGAATTCTTTATTTTATGGCAATGTGGTTTCCAAACTTTTTCTGTAGAGACAAGATGTTTTAGTCAAACAACTTAGCTATTTATGACAACTGAGTAGTTTAATTCTGAAGTAATGAACAAGGTTTTCTTTGTGTTCAGGATAAGAAGTTTCCAGGAGGAAGTTGTAACTTTTGAACAGTTATGAACAAGGAAAAGACAAAACCATGAAAGTGGAAAAACAACAGCTGTGACATGGTCTAAGAAACAGCCAGTTTCTTTAAGTTTACAACCCTTTCCCACATTCTTAAAAGTTCTTAGGGGGTCTTTGAATTTTGTTATCAAGCAAGTACCTCAAAATGATATTTCCTACATTTCCTTTAATATAACATGCACTGCAAGAGAGATGTTAACATAACTGGACCTGACTACTGTCTTGACCTCCAGACAACTGTAGCTCATAACCAAGTTTGAACAAATCCTGATCTTGTAAATCGTGGCTGTACTAATATATATTTTTTCAGTCAGAATAAAAAGTACTTAATTTGTTACAAAAAGAAAACAGCAGTTAATTCTTCATCCAGACAACCCGTCATTTGTCCTCTCTGTCCCTCTGCAGGATGTCCTGCCTTGTCTGCTAGACCTCCACACTGTCAGCACTACATCATCTCCAGGTGGCAGCAGGAGCTGCACACCTGCAGTCAAAAGCTAATTACGCATTCACATGCATGAAGCTGCCATCTGCTCCAGTGTAACACGCTGAACATCATCAGCACAATCATAGCTCATTAATAGTCAGACATTTGTAGTGCTGCGATGGGAATGCATGGCTATTTTAAGAAGTGACCTAATTGAAAATAGCAGCATGTGGTAGGGCACAGAGGAAATTATGGATTTTATAGTTTTGTCCTTCTTTAACCTTGACACACTTATACTGAATTTTCCCTATTGGCACTGATATGCCCTCATTATCATTGTCTCATTAGACAAGCCAATAACTCATCTTTGTTTTCTTGTTTAAATCTTGATTATTTTGATCTCAAGATCTGGCCTAACATAAAACATATTTGAAAAAAAACACACCAACCATCTTCTGAGCAATTAATATAATTTGTCGCTAAAAGAACTGCTTCAAATTAATTCCTGACACTCTGAGGTTTGGTGTACCACCAGCTGCCTCCCATTCAGTAACCACCCACCCAGTAACCCCAGCACCCACTTTAGATGTCAATCAGTCAGTAGCATGAGGAGACCTGCAGAGTTAAAACCAATTATATGCAGGAATGTCATGATTCAGAGGAAATAATCAAATACAAAACAAAGATTTTCTTTATAGTGAAAAAACCTAAGTGTCTCACAAAGAACTAAACAAATAATCAACTGACAAAGTCACTGAAATAATGACTGAAAGCAACTCTGTCAGGGATCCAAGTTGCTTAATTTTAAGTTGATGCAGAAAACTGGGAAAGGTTGGCTGGGGCTTCCTGATCTGTGTGAGCATGGAGTGGCATTCGGGCTGGTTAACGGCTGCTGTTGGCCACTTGGTCCCGTACAAGTGGATGTCAGTTGGGGAATGGCGGAAGTCTACCTGGACAGGACCAGGTGAACTAGAAGCTGTGAACTAGCCTGGACACCATCAGCTGTTTGCTCACTCTGTGGTGTCCAAGTGGATTTTGGCTAATGATAGTTCACTCTGCAGGACCTACTCCTGGTAACTGATGGCTAGTACCTGCTCATTGCTAGCTTCTCCTTTTATTCATTTCTCACAGTACATGCTAATTAATCACATTCAGCAGACATGATCTGCAAAATGAAAACTTTCGCTTTTAAAATGACTTGGTAGATAACATGCCTGATTTTGCAGGGGAAACTGCTTGGAAAATATGACTATGCAAGAAAATCCGGGAACTATAATGGAATAGTGGCCAGTGTGTTGATGTGTGTTTTTTAAGCCTTTAGTGATGCTAAAGGTAAAAATTCATTGTTTTAACACAACAGATCAGCAAGAAAACATGGACAACCATGCCATGGGCTATGTAATGCTTCAGGCTTCCTTGATAGGTCAATAAAATCGAGATATCCATTTCTTTTCTCAGTTATTTGATTGCTTTAAGGCCTCCTAAATCCTGACACAGCGCTCTGCAGGTCAACCCAAGCTACTGTAAACAAGTAATGTAGGTGAGGATTATGGGCTCATGCTAATGCTTGAACTCATCTGAGGTTGATCTGGATAAAAGGATCAGACTAATGTCTGAAATATAAATGTAAATGTTCTTTCAATACACTGAAAGCCCTATTGAGGCCCACTGAATAGTTTTGTGCATGTTAACATCTGCCAAACATTCACCTTTCACAAGAAGCTTATCAGCCCTTTTATGGAGATGGACTTTCTCTGACCTACGTCTTCCAAGCCTCCCGAGGCCTTTTATCAAAGGATTTTTACTGCACCACGTTGTTTTTATGTGTGGGGGGGGGGAAAAGGGGGGGGGGGGGGGGGGGGGGGGGGGGGGGGGGGGGGGGGGGGGGGGGAAAAGGGGAGGGAAGG
>JBAFTA010000011.1:2953130-2973180 GCA_036919975.1 Melanotaenia parkinsoni | reverse complement strand
GTAAATTCACCTGGAACACACTAGACAATGTGATGTAGTGGGGTTATCTCCTTAAAGGGGCAATAAACAGAAATTTGATGGGTTGTGGTTGAGTGCCTTGCATGGCAGCTTCCGCCATCACTGTGTATGTAAGTACAGACCATTTAAAAGAAATGTAGGAAAACCCAAAGATGTAAAATATAATGAAGATAAATGTCAAAAATAAGCATGAGACGTTTTTTTTTTTTTAGGACATCAGATAAGTGACTTTATTTTTTGTTTTTGTTGTTATTTTATCCACTATTTTTTTACAGAGATGCAGTCAAGTTTCAACCTTTATAAAGCACTTTTTAAAAGCAAACAACAATGCTCCCGTTGGAAAAAGTTTTATATTAAAGAAACGTTATGCATGGAATCACAAATAATAAACAAAAGAAAAGAGAACTTACTCACACACAGAATTAAAGGCCAAAGAATAGAAATGTGTTAAAAACAGAGGGTGTTAAAGTCTGCCAAACATACAGGAGCTGTTGGTTCTTTAAATTAGAGGGCTGAGCTGCAGACTTTTGTCTCTTCTCTCAACTAGCCTTGACCTTCTGTCAACTAAAGGCAGGATATCAGTAGTTTTAAGTAATTTTGGAGGCATGTTGAGAAATAAGGGACCTACAAGTCAACAATAAAAGGCAAAAATCAAATATGTGGCGAGCCCACAAGGAGGTGTGATCACACTTAATTGTTTGTGTTAAGAGATGTGCTGCAGCTTTCTGAACCAAATGCAATTTATACATGTATAACACAAGGAGCTAGGATAGGCACTGTGTGGGAAGTTAAGAAAAAAAAATCTGTTTAAGATGCAGAGATGTCAAAATACTAGTTCACATTTCTACCTAATTATGGGTGAACAGATCCAGAACAGCAGCATCGCAGTTAAATACGTCGTCACAACAGTCTCTCCTACCATCATCAATACATGAATTGAGGTATTGAGGTCATGTCGCACAAAATAGAGCGGGTGTCATTAAACACTCACCACCCCACCCCTCCACCCCCTCCTTGTGTTACCACCCCTCCCTGCTCTGGAGGTCAGAGATCAAGCTCAGTGGGCCTGGTATCAGTCAGCAGGCAGGTTTAGCATCCTCTGAGGAACATTGTCAAACATACACAGTGTTTTTTTTTTCACTGAGGATTGAAGTGATCCATCTATCAAGCAGGTTCAGTTTGCAGCAGCATGCTCAGCGACTCGTGTATTTACGACATTGATACCGTCAGAAAGCATCAGAAATCAGGTCAGGTCAGCCCATCAGAGCATTCATGTATGACAAATGCAGCATGTGGAAGTGAACTTTTGGATGGTGTATTGATTTATCTTGTTTAATCAAAGCTAAATATTTTTTTGGTTCTGCCTTTAAACAGTCTGGATCCTCTTTCATACCCAAGGGTGGTGCCAAAGGGGTAGTCTTAGGGGGGAGCATGAGCCATGCTCAGAATCCGATTGACCCTTTAGGTGCCACCCTGAACATAAGCGATCAAATTTTAAGAAATATTCAATGTAAATTGACCTTTAACTGGTAAACCTCAGATGCCCAAGTGCCAGTAATGTACTTCTATATGATGTTCTGCATCAACACTAGCATGTTATTGATCATAATGCTGCTTTCATACAGCATCATCTCACCAACTGCCTACATGGTGATATCTGTCTGTTCAAAGTGTTTATAAAGAGGATGTAAAAGTCAAGATACACAGTAATGTGGCAGCTAGCATTGTTGCCTCACAGCAAGAAGGTTGCTGGTTCAAGCCTCAGCTAGGGAGACCTTTCTGTGTGGAATGTGCATGTTCTGTCGCGGTCTGATTGGTGCTCTGCTGGCCAGGTCCCTGATGTTTCCACCTGTTCTTGATTGCTCTCATGCTTCTCACCTGTTTCAATTTCAATCAAAATAATCGGGATTATCATTTTTCCCATAATCGAGCAGCCCTAGTTGCCACTTACTTGCCTTCTCTAGTGCACCTCATCTCAGTCGGACTGTCTCTCGATGAAACCAGGTTCTTTTCTTACCTTTGTAAAATAAAACTTTCACTTGCTCAGTCCAAGTCTTGGCTTATTTTGAATCCAAGTTTCCCAAGTCATTACATTTTCTCCCCGTGTATGTGTGGGTTCTCTCTGGGTACTCTGGCTTCCTCCCACAGTCCCAAGACAAGCGTATTAGGTTCAACAATTTTGCGGAGTGGAGGTTGAGTTGCATGTTGAAAACACATCAAATTAATAAATTTCACAAAGAAGAAGAGGACTGACAGGATTCCAGGTAAAACAACAAATGTTCCTTCCTGGAAAATCTGTCAGATCTGAACACCAACATGAAACAGTAAAAATAACCATAATTCCAGTGGTGCTTAATTAATTTAAGAGAGCAAAGAAGAATCCACATAAATGTGGCTGCGTCTATTAACTCTACATGTTTACTTTCTGCAGAGTCCTTGTTGATTTAGGTTATGGGAACCAGCTGCTTCTTTCTCCCGCCGTCTTTGATGTTTCGCTGCTATTGTTGCGATGGGTCTGAATCACAGCCGGCTGCTCTGGGCGGCTGGTTGGTTGGCAGCCATTGAACCCTTTCGAAGATTAACTGTTATTACTGGCTTCTTTGTGCATCCACGTTGCTCTCTGCATACCAGTGTCAAAACAAAACACTCCTCTTCAGCCTCTCCAGTGGAGGAGGCTTCAGGAAACAGCAGGTCTGATTCACTTTTATCTGCACACACACCACTTAGTGCATAAGAGCACTAAGTGGTCTCTCAACTGACAAGTTCCTTTTTTTGGAGAAGAGGTCCAGTATGCTCCACATTAGCCTCTACATTTGCTCCACATACATACATACACACAAACACACACACACAGGTACAGTTGGAAAAACCGTTTAATATGAGGAATAGAAATTCACAGATCCCCTTAATAATAAGGCAGGAACTTCTATGATCATTTCATTATTTCTACGAATCTTGTCTAACAGTCTCCAGGACTAATGAGCTCTGCATTCAGACATTGTTCACACAATCCAGGCTGGATCTGAAGCACATCTTGAAATACATGGTGAGTTGCATGCTGCCAGCACACGTGAGCTGCAGTCCAAAAAACACAAAGCCGTGAAAGTTAGGTTTTATTTATTTGTGCATGAATAGAAATACTAAATCTGCTTAAAATCATTGCGTTGCTTATCCCCATTGACACAGGACCTCTTGATGAAGATGATGCATTAGATGAGTGTGACAGTGATACAGATTCATAACTATGTCTCTTCTCTGAGATCTCTGCAGCCAGTAAAAGTCCGTTTGATGTTGACCCCTGTCTTATCTGCTTTTTTCTTCTCTTTCTTCATTAATGTCTTCTTGGATTTCTTTGCTGAATCAGCCGTGGTGCATATTTAAAACAATCAATGCCATAAAGCAAAATGCTGCTGTAAAGCTGTAAAGTGATGCAGGAAATAAAGCTGCCGTGTGATTTCTAATCCTTGGAAAACAGGAGGGCAACGACGGCTCCAAGAATGTACATAATAAATGTCACTGTGCCATCAAAACGAGTCAGAAATACTTATTTTTAACTTGGAAAGTTAAATAATGCTACTTTAAATATGTGTCAAGCTCTTGGTAAAAGGTTGGTCTTTCCCAGCTGCCTCTGAAGGCATCTTTCCTCAAGCACTGATTGCTGAGGCTTCCCACCTCTATTATTCCCTCTTTAGGCAGCAGTCGTATTACTGCTATCATCTGCACATATCCAACCCTACTCAATCTGTTTTTAACCTTTTGTATACGACCTGTTTCTCCCTTCCAGGATTTTTGTACCTGCCTGCCCCAGTCCAGTAATCTCTGCCTCCTTATTCTTGTGGCTTTCATTTTTTTTGGACTGTTTTATTGGATTGGATTTGGATACTGGACAAAGCTTGTTATCCCTGTTTGGATGGATGAAAGGAACACTGGACCTTAGGAAATCCCTGTCTGAATCTGAGTGTTTGAGCCCAGTTATCCCTCCAGTTTGCATTCCAGCCTATCACCTGTTGCCTGCAGCTCTCTAGAGAGGATTCCTGTGAGGATTTTATAATTTCCATTGGTATATTTCCTCACTACCAAAATCATTCTACAAGTCATTCAGCGTTTCTCACCTCTGTTCTCTCACTTCCACAGATGAGCCGAAGAGCCAGCTGCCAGAACTAGACATTGCTTCAAAGATACACCTGCCTGAGCCAGCACCTGCCACCCAGGGGAACCAGGGCTAGCAGCCTCATCATGGAAATCGTGTCTTACATTTGCTGTTTTGTGGTCAAAAGTTTTATTCTGGCCATAAAAAAAAAAAAAACATATTCCCCTCTGACTCTGTTTTAAATAAATCATGAAGTTAGTTTTCATGAAAACAGATGTTTTGTAGTGATGTTTCCACTCTTCCTATCATAGACTATCTTGAGCTTCATTTCTTTCTGGATCTTCATGGTGTTTCTAAGGTGAATCGGGGGGGCTATTGAGGTGTTGATGATCAATATCACCTGATGGGTTCCTGAAATGTTTACCTGCGCAACACCTCTTTTAAAACATCTGGAAAACTGCTCAGGTTCACTTTATTACCTTCTACTATAGCATAGTTCCTCATCAGACGTTACTTTACTTATCCCTTTACTTATTTCTAGGACTACATTATTCATTCCTAGGACCAAGATACTCATTTTTAGGACCACTTTACTAATTCCTAGATGAATCAGGCCACTATCCTCTGGTTTTTACTGAAAGTAATGTGTTGTTCTTTTAGACACAGCAAAACATATCTTGATTTTGACACTTTTGTAGTAATCTCACACGTCCCAGCTTTTTTCTGAGACTAAGATTATATATACAACCCTTGCAGTTGAAAAATATACTTAATTTAGTTTGGGTCTGTCATTTTGTTGGCCTCTTCAATAAGAGCTGCTGTCTCTGCAGAAGACACAGGTCACTAGTGGTAAGCGGCAGTTATTTCTGTTTTCATTTGACCTAATATAGATTTGAAAATAGCTTCTATTAAAGCTCCTGAGCTCCAGCTTGGATCCAGAAGATTAGTCTTGATCAGTCGTTGAAAGGCTCTTCAACAAGTGAAGAGTTGTTTTGCAAACATAATGTCATGTTTGTCATGTTTAGTTTGGTTATGGTCTTGGTCTAGTTTCTATGGTTTTTACGTTTGGTCATGTTTCCAGTTCTTGTTCGTGGTGATCAGGGTTTGATTTAGTGTTTCTTTGGTTTCTGTTCATTAGTGCACCTGTTTGATTGCCTATTGAAGTCACCTGTGTTTAATTTGTCAGTCTGAATTTAGGTCCTGGGTTTTCAGTTACTCCCTGTCAGATCCTTGGGGTTTATTTCTGTCGTGTCTGGTTCTCTGTCTTGCATTTTGGAATAAACCCATCTACCTGCACCGTTCTGCCTCCTGGCTGCATTTTGGGTCCTCACACACAACACATAATCTGACACAGAGTGGCGTTTGATCTGCTCCTTCAGTGTGGATCAGTTATGGTCTGATGAGAAACTGGTGTGCAAGCTGAAAAGCTGGAAACCAGGATGCTTCACCAGCAGGTGGAGCCCAGTGGAGGATTTGCCAATTTCATCTGGCAGAACATAAGCAAGGAAAAATAAAACAGACCAGTCCCTGATCCAGAATAATTTTTTGATCACACTCATCTTTTACTCTCTCACTCATCTTAAAAGCTTCTATAGTCTTCCCTCTTCATACATACCTCTTCCTATGAATGTAACGTCAGCTGATGGGTGTATTCTGTGCTGGAGAAGTGTGAAATGAGGCATAAAACTCCTTTTTATGTTGGGGTGATCTTGCTTGAGTGGAAAGTCTGGTTAACAAAGAGTGATCAAAACCAAGTATCCATTATCTCTGAGTGGAGGTTCAGGTCTTGTCCAGCAGTCACTCCATTAAAGACTTTGTTGAATTTCCTTTTGAAGAGACATTTTTCTTCAAAACCAGGGAAACAATTATGGTGAATGAAAGACAACAGCTGTCATTTCTTTCTCTCAAATTCTGGTTTAATATTACTCACTACTTAAAAACTGCCTCTTATGTTTGTATTTTGTTGTCAGAAAAGACAAAATGCCACTTTACAAGTGATAAATCTGAAAAGGCCTGATGCTCAGGAAGTCTGTGCTTCATTGTTTTATAGATCTAAGCTAGTGTAGTCTGTTTTTAGCTGGTTTAAAAACCCCTTCCAGTTTTGATAAAACATCGATTAAAATGAGAACAGTTAATAGCACTATTAGGTGATGTAGTTGAAGCGCCGAACGTCTGCAGTTCTCATCATTATACTCAGCCCTATTTTGTACATATGGAAGATTAAAATTTGTGGCTTTAATAAAGAAAAAAAAACTAATATATCAGATGAAATATCTTTTACATGTTAAGTCCCTGGAAAGAGAGGTTCTCTTACATAAAAGTACAAACTAAAGCCTGGTACACACATTACAATTTTTTGGCTGTTTTTGTCCCAATTTTGCCTCTTCCCGACCATGGACAGTAAACGGTTGTAGCCAACAGTTGGAAATATTGAACAACAATATTTCAGAGCCGATTTCTGATGAACGCCGACGACTCGTGCATTGTGATTTCGTGAATGGTGACATCGTATGCAATGTAGCCAATCAGAGAGTGAGCTGACTGGGGAACAAGGAAGTAAATAAAGTCCGTAGTTGTGTCTGAATGCCCACCCTCCTCCCTAACCCCTCATTCACTACATAGTGACTCATTCTTTTAGCGATTCGGACATGAAGCTGACTATTTTTTCCTTGCAGCAAACCATGTGACTAACAGCCATCACCACGGTAACCACAATGCGCGTGAAGATGTCATTCAGAATCCAGTCCAAAGTCGTGTGTAAATATTTTTATTTTTATTCCTCATGTTGTATTTTATTCCTTGTTGCATATCTATTCAATAAAAATGTTTTTTCGCCTCCTTGCGCCACGTTGAGCGTCTACCTGCAATGCATTGTGGTCTTTATTGATCCATCTGATGACCATCGATGCTCACTACTTTTCAAGATGCATTGTGGGTAATTTTGAGTGCCCTACTTTTTTCTCCCTGGACATTTGGACACTCCTACAAAATGGCGTGGCCCCTATATAGGGCACTATGTAGGGAGTAGGGTGCACATTCGGAAACAGCCCGTGTTCACGCTGTCTCCAGTCTGTTCAGTTTTTTTTTAGTTCTGGCTTTTTCTGTTAACAATAGTCCCAAGACCGCCATCATTCCCTCGTCCTATACATCCTCTTCCATGCTGTGTGTTGTTGTTCTTCGTTTTTTTGCAGATTGTTGCTATAGTTCTTCTTCTACGTTTCAACGTTTGTCCGGCTCGGAGGACTAGATTGTAGATCAGTTGCTGGACAGCATTGTCATGTGTGTGTTGTTCTGTGATTAGATTAACAGAGCACACCACACACATTATGATCAAAACTGTTAAATGTCGGATCTTAATGTGTGAGGTCTCGCCCAGATAAAAAATCTCATAAGATTAAAAAAAATCATTATTTGTGTACCATGCTTAAATTCCAAAAGACAAAGTTGGGTCTCTGTGTAAAAAATAAATAAAACAGAATTAAATGAACTACAAAATCTGATCAACCCATATTTTATTCCCTGTTGAACATTAACAACATATCAGATGTTGAAAGTGAGACATTTTAGTAATTTGTGGAAAATATTAGCTCGTTTTGAATCTCTGGACTCTTCTCCTGTGAAGCCATGCTGCTGTGATGGATACAAGATGTGGGTCAGCATCATCTTGCTGAAATCTGCAAGGTCTTCCCTGAAAGAGACGTTGTCTGGATGGGAGCAGATGTTGCTCTAAAACCTCCATGTACATTTCAGCATTGATGGAGCTTCACAGATATGGAAGCTGTTGAATCGTCCCTCTCCTCTTCAGCCTGCAGAACGCGGTGTCCATGGTTTCCAGAAAGAATTTCACATTTTCATCCATCTTACCACAGAAAAGTTTTCTACTTTGCCTCAGACCATTTTAAATGAACTTTGGTCCAGAGAAGACAGCGGTGTGATCCTTTTTACATGTGGTTTCTTCTTTGCATGATAGAGCTTTAACCTGCATTTGTGGATTCACAGAATCAGGTCTGTTTTTAATGCGATGCTGCCTGGGGCCCCAAGATCACCAGTATCCAGTTGGACCTTTATCCTTGTCCCTATGCATATAGATATTCTACCTCCACAATTTTAGACCCAGTTTCTCTCAGATTGTTGAACCTCTGTCCATCTTTACATCTGAGAGGCTCTACCTTTTTGTAATGCTCCTTTCATACCCAGACATGTCACTGACCGGTTGCCAGTTAAACTGATTAGTTGTCAAATTTTCTCCTCTAGTTATGTCTGGTCATGGAAATAGTTAAAAAATGTTTAAAAAATACACATAAAACCAGTATAGTTGGTGTACTGTATATCAACAAGCATAGACACAACAGTGTTAAGAGAAAGCCTATGAGATTAGTAAAGTTTTAAGATTGTTTTTAATGTAGACATTGTAGTAGTTGACGTCAAGTCAGCAGGCAGCTTGTTCCAGAGAACGGGGCCACAGTAACTGAATGGACCTTCCTCAGCCATGGATCTGATTCTAGCAACAACTAGAAGACCTGCATCTGCTGGCCTGGGGGTCCTGAGGGGGTCCTACACAGTGAGCACGTCAGGCATTGCAATAATCCAGTTGACTTGATATGAATGCAGGATTTCTCTGATTGTCTGATAGATATATCTTTTCAGATGATAGACAGCAGTTCTGGTGATGTTTTTATTATTATTATTATTATTATTATTATTATTATTATTATTATTATTATTATTATTATTATTTTAAAGTTCTGGTGATGTTTATAATGTGACTGTCAAGATCATTGTTTCCAATAATACCAAGGTTCCTGACTTGCTCACTGTATTTGAGAGAAATAAATGACAAGTAGGTACATAATTATTCACTCTGACTTTATGATCCAGTATTTAAGTTTTATCATTATTAAATTCTAAAAAGTTTCTTGACATCCAGAAACTGATATCAGTAGTACAGCTGACAACTTTATGCACAGACTTGTCAACTGCAGCTGAAGTCAGATCATTTGACTGTATCATGTGCATATGAGTGATAAGCGACAGCATATTATGGGCCAAGAACTGGCCCTTGTGGTACACCACACAAAATCTACAAAGCGTACAAAATGCTGCAGCCCGCCTACTGACTAAAACTAAGAAGCATGAACATATCTCCCGTGTTCTGCTCTCCATACATTGACTTCTTATCTATTTTCACATCAAATTTAAGGGTTTATTGATTGTTTATAAGTGTTTGTACACTATGGGCCCATTGGAGCCCTTCACTCCACCTAGAGCCTTGAGGTCAGCTGACCAGTTATTTAATGTCCTATATTTTAATAAATTTTAATTGAACTTAATAAAATCGTCAAAACTGTCACAGATTATAGTTTTGTTGTTGTTTTTAATCAAACCAATAGTGAATATGATAATTAAAGCATAATAAAAATGTTCATAACATTTATTCTGATTAACTAAAACCCTTAAAACTCAGCCGTACTTTGCTTGTAGAGCTGATTCATAAATATTCACATTTAAACGGCATTTATGGGACTGGTGAAACTCAGCGGTAATGTTTAATTAGTGAGTCTATAAACATCCTCTTACAGCCACCAGTATGATTACATCATCTCAGTCTTTTTTCTTTTTAGTTTTCCACTTCCACCATCCCAAAACCGAATATATCACTTCCCAATCCTCACACATCATCCTTATACATCATCCACTGCTGAAAGAAAAGAGGGAGAGGGAAAGGGGACAGGCACATATTCTTAGAGAGCATTGTGAAGAGGAATGCCATTGAATTTGGGTGTTTCCTTCATGCGCCAGCCCCTTTTGTGTGGAGGCTGAGGAAGTTTGTTGTGTGGGCAGACACCCTGAGAGAAAAGGCGAGCTTGGGGCTGTTGTCTGCCAGTGCTGCTCCTGCCCTAACCAGACTTGAATGAAGTTCTGCCATTGGAAGCAGCCAGCCTGAATCAAGAGACAATACTGCTGGGCAACTTTGAAGACCAGCAACAATTAAAAATGCAGCTTCACTATATTAATTATGCATTCGTGCTTTTGTCTTGGCTTTTTTTTTCTTTCTTTTTTTTTAAAGAGAGAAAGAGGGGGATAATGGGGGAGCCTGTGAGTTTTAACATTCAACAGGCCTGAAGCAGAGAGAGATTACAGTGGAAAAAAAACAAAAACAAAAACTACACATGCAAATTTAACCCAATGCTGCTGTTAAAAATGCATTGAGGGAGAAATGTGTGTTTTTGGTTGGAGATTTAGGGTATTATGGACAACCTCCTCCTCACCCCACCCCACCTCCCAAAAAAGCCCAAAAGCTCCAGCATTGATCTAATAGAAGCAAGCGTCAGTGAAAGGAACACATTAAACAGCAGTGAATAAAAACACTTTGGTTTAACTGTTGGTTTCATTTCACTGAACATGTTGCTAGGAAACCCAGAATCACAGCTCAGAGTTGCAATTTCTAGACTCTTCTTCACCGCAATTGCAGGCAGATCGGACATAAAGCAGCTTTCAGATAGCATTGAGGTGAATTTCTGTTAAAAGTGACAAGAAGTGTTCACTTCATGGCCAGCAAACAGCTCCGTAGATTACTGTGATGGTGTATTTAGAAAAACTAAACATCTTTAAAAGGAACCCCGGCTATGAGCACATTTTGGCCCTAACATGTAGTCATTGCTCTGTTCTGCTAAGATAAATAGTTTCTTACTTTAAAAATTGTATGTATTTAATACGTTTCTGAACTACCAATGGTTGCCATTATTTTACTTGCACAATGCATTATGGGATATTACGTATGAGGGTTGATGTGTAGAAGAATACAGGGTGAGTCTTTGCTGTTTTCTGAGCGATAAGAAGAGGAACGCTGAATAGGATAGTCTGGTAAAAAACACAACTTACTAAAGACCCACGTTTATGTTCTCCACACTCCTTTGAGCCAATTTATTGACCACAGATGCTAATAGAGCTAACAAGCCTGGTGGGTAAAACAAAGACTGAAACCAACACCAGAACATCAACAACAAGACAGCCCACCGCAAGCTGGTGGTGAAAAAACACTTTAAACAATTTAGAGATGCTGGATGTCCTGCTGTCAAACCCGACCCTGAACCATCGAACCATCAGACTGTCCCTAGAAACAGAGGAACCGGACAAACCACCACTTAATTTAGTCCTATAATCTAGAAGTTTACAGTTTTTCTTTAACTGGGACAGATGAGGCAACTCAAACAGATGACAGCCTTTCAGATGCAGAGGTACAGCGGCAGCAGATGCCTATTACTCAATAACTAAGGCTTTATATATATAAATAAAGATCATATTTAAGCAGATAAGCAGCTGGAAAAATAAGAGGAAGACCCTCAGTCTTGTTTCTGAAGTTTTTTATGTGGCGTTATGTCCATGAATACTTTCATATATCTGTTGACGCGGTTAAACATAATCAGCTTGTTTGTGTGATTTACCATGTTTATTTTACATTATATAATATGTAAGACACCGTGAACTAACGCTGACAGACATCAGGGATCTTTGAGGCAAACATCTCAGTGTGTATCATTGCACAGCAGCCTCTAAATAAACAGATATTTTGGTCATCGTCATCCATCCGATGATCCTCATCTTTCTTCATTTTTGTTTTACTTGTCAGTGACATTATTTTCACATTAAAAGGCCGAACAGAAAACATTGAGCCAGTATACGCTACATAGCCCCGAGACCTCAACAACCCTTTTACATCATTACCCAGAACACACGTAACGTAAACAACAATGGCGGCATGCGACTGAAGTTAATTGTTCGAAATTTTTAAAAACAGAGTACTTAATCCAAGACTGCAGGTTTACTTGTGGTTCCTACAGGTTCTAATAGTAGAAAGGGAGGCAGTACCTCCAGTTATCCTCTCTGTGGAACCAGCCCCCAGCTGGGCAGACACCATCTCTACCTTTCAGATCAGTCTTTCAACTTTCCATGCTGATAGATCTTATAATCAGGTCTGGCTTGGTGACCCTTAACCATCTCTTTAGTTCTACTGCTATAGACCGATGGGGGGCGTCCCATCATGCACTGGGCTCCTCTCTGCTCTCCGTACTCTCCATGTAGTGTTGATGTTTATCCTATTCTTGGTTCATATAATGTGTTTTACTTAGATATTCTGTGAACAATGATAATTTCTGCTCTGTACATATGACATGCACTAAAGCCTGGTACACACAAAGATTTATGTAATCCTAGGAGATTTTCTATCGGTTCGAGACCTCACACGATGCCGTCCTACAACTAATCTACAATCTAGTCCTCCGAGCCGGACATCTCACATGACCAAACGTGATCTAACAAATATGTAGAACAAGAACCATAGCAACAACAAGAACCATAGCAACAACCAGCAAAAAACATGGTCAATATTTCCAATTTTCGGCTATGACCCATTTTGGAGCGGATTATCGGGACAAATCTGCTTGTAACACACCTCAGACCAAATGATAATTGTAGAGGAAAATCTTATTAGACCCATGATAATCGGCCATTTGCCGTCCTTGGTCAGGAAGAGGCAAAATCGGTACAAAAACAGCCCAATAATCTTAATGTACGTACCAGGCTTAAGGTATTGTTAGATATCTATGTATTGATCTGTCTGTCTATATATTAGCATCTTTTCCACTTTGAAATAACTGGAGAATATCCAGACGACCCAGGGTACCACCACCACTTAAACGCATCATGTCCGCATGAAGCTGTGAGGCTCCCAGAAGTCTTAAAAGCCCTTGAGGACTTGTAAAATGTTCTGTGCATCAGTACAGTTTCGTCAACCAGACAATTTGTGCACACATATTCAACAATTTGTCTACATGGGAGCTTTTTTAAACAAGAAAGTATTAGATTTGTGAGGTTGAAGGTAAAAAATTTGTGTGTAGAATTTCAATGTTTGTGCTAATTTGTGCATGTGTACATTTTTCTGTCTGCATAATTTCTAGATATTTGTGTGTACTCTTGAACATAATAATTTATACAATTTACAAACCATGTGTTACACATGAATATATATATAAAAATTACACACAAATAACAGTTTACAAACCTTGTATTAGACACACAGATCGATTATCTCTCCACAGACTTCAGCCTGGGAAAAATTTCCATTTTTTGAAAGAAGGGTCCGTCTGTATGTGTGTCAATGTCATCTCATCTTCCGTACTAGTAGATCCAGGAGAGACCAATTAGTGAAAAGGTCTGGAATAGGAGACCTATGTATGTCTTTTTTCTTATGCTTTTTAGTTTTCTCAATATGTTTTTTCATTTCATGTGTGACAGTAAAGGTTGACGTGTTAAGACTACTTCACATGCCAGCTCAGAGGTTGGTCAACTTTGATCCTTCCCATTCTGTCTCTGCTCTTTCAATAAATAAATAAATAAAATAAAAAATAAACTGGTTCACAACAAAAATGTATTAGTCCCAGCTTGAATAGTGACATAAAAGGTTCTACTAACCCTTTAAGGTCATGTATATCACATGTCATACATACAGTTTGTGAGCCCTATTTTATCACTTCGTAGTAAACACTTGGGTCTGGCTTTAAATGGTAAAGATTTTAAATTTCTGGTTTACAGACATGCACTCAGTCACCTGGATAAATACACTAGTGTGTTGTATTTCCCCCCTGAGTCCTGCACCTGTTGGACGTCATAGGTCTGACATTCTGCTGCGTGAGGTGGCTCGATCATGTGTGGTAAATCACATGAATGGAAACGAGTGGAAAGAAAAAATGAACAAAGCAGAGAGCAAAGTTTCTGTGTCACAGCTAACAAGCACAAATCAATTTTAATTAGCTTTGTGGAGAAGTAAATATAGATCGTGCAGAAGTGGAACATGCAGAGTTCATTAAATCTTTTATATGGAAACAAGCTTTTTACAAAGAAAATAGGCATAATAATAATTCATTCATTATCTGTACCGCTTTGTCCATTACAGGTTGCAGGGAAGCTGGAGCCTATCCCAGCATTATTCAGCAGGTGAGAGGCAGGGTACATCCTGGACAGGTCACCAGTCCATCACTGGGCCAGAATAATAATAACAATAATAAAATCTCATTGATCGACTTGTTATTCACAGTAAGCTACAGTAGACATATCAGACGGTGACAAGACATGTTTCTATTCCAAGAATATTAGCTCATTTTGAATTTGATAGAAGCAACAAATCTTTTAAAAAGTTGGAACAGGGGCCACAAAGGCTGGAAAAGTCGCTGGCACTGAAAGGAAACAGGTAAAGGTACCAGCTGCAGCTCTTCATGTTCACGGCAACAGGTCAGTGACATGAAAGCACCACCATGGAGTAGTGGAGTCTATCAGTTATAAAGATGGAAAGAGGACCAGCAGTCTGCAAAAAACTGCATTGGCAAACTGTGGATAAAGCAAAGAATATATCCTTGCTTACATCTTGATGTAAATAAGTGTAGCTGGTGTCACCTGATGGCTGACTGAAAGAGACTACTGGGGGGTGTCAGCTGGTTTCTCTGAGCCTTGTTCTGTTTGGGTGAGTGATCCGCTTTATTGTCATGGAATTGTGCTTTTTAACCAGATTGACTTCTCTTTATTTTTATTTCCTGCAGTGTGACCACACAAGATTTAAAGAGGGGTGTACTGATTTACAATATAGCGAGTAGGGATTGAGTGAAATGATAAATACTTCAATCCCTGAGGGGAAGTTATAATGTTGTAGGTTTTTTTTTTTTTTTAATAAATAATCAATCGTTACATGGGGTAAACATGGGGTGGCAAAAGAGTAACAAAGGTCCAAGCAGGGTACAAAAAAATCACCTATATGTATACTACCATTGTCCAAAAGCTTGGACAATCTTTCCAAAATCCAATGGAAAAATGTGTCCTAACTTTTGACTGGTAGTGCAACTGTGGTCAATAAAAGAGCCACCAAAACACTATTTACTATATTATTATCCTAAGAAAACAATGAAAACAAATAGGTTTAAATGAAGAAAAAAGTACCATAGATACCTTAAAATAAGTACAGAACGAGAACTTAAAATACACGACAGATATCGGTCAGCTTTTTACGGAGAGCTGAAGATGAAAATTGTGCAGCAAAAACTCCCACAAACTGTCACAATGCCGTGGAAGTGAGGACCCAAATGCAGGCTTAAGGAGGCGGTAGGCACCGGTGCAGGAACAAAGATTTTAGTAATCAAAAACTAAACTAGAAAAACAAAAGACTTTGGCAGCAAAAACGGCAATATGGCACGAGACTAAACTAACAAACGTTGGCATGGACTGCAGCACTGACAACAAACGGTAAATAATGGACTGGCAAAGAAGATATTAAACCTATGGACTTAAAAACGCTGAAGGAATAACTAGACACAGGTGGGGTGAATGAGCAAATCAGACGAAGTGAACTTATAAGCAGGAACCAAAAAGCAACACAGAACTAAACATGACCCTAAATACCAGAAAACCCTGAACATTAAATAAATAAATAAATAAAGTAAACCGTGATCATGACACAAACATCCAAATCTAAAGGTTTTGCAATGCTGAGGACCAACTAGACGATCATCTTTGCATTTTAAAACAAATACAGTGACAGTTAGAGTAATCCACTACTTTTACAACTAGACAATTAGAATAAATTAATAGTGTTTCTCTATTATAGGATTTGCATAACATTTAGTTTTGTTATGATTGTTTAAATAAAATGGCCACATTAGTAAAGCTTATCTAACCTAATAATGCACCTGTTGACTGTTACTGAAAACATGTTATCCCATTGTGTAACATCTCTCAGTTGGCTTCTTCAGGGGTCAGATCTGTCTGGAGAGATCTCAGAGAAGAGACAGCATGAAGATGAATGCTGAAGTAGCCGTTGTTAGAGGAAGAAAAATCCCATAAAGTTCAGTAGCGCAGCTTCGAAAGAGTTAATGTCCACATGCAAACATTTACATTTCAATTTAGGGTTTATATTTGCATTTCAAGTTGTTGTGATAGTAAATGTTTGTGCACAATTTCTGAGTTTGTATACAATGCTACAGTATGTTTGGCTGTAAAGTGCACTTTCGGCCACCAGGTGGCACTGTGACGTCTCAGCAAGTCAGGCACAGTAAGAAAAATTCCGGTTAGCCACTATGAGGACATTGTTTCTCAGAGACAGTGAGCTGTTGTATACCATAATGTTCCACTGGATGTTCATAAGAAGCAGAAATAGATGTAGAACAAGCTACTCAGTCTTAGTCTATAACAGTGTGTGTGATGTATGTGCAAAAGCATCCGGTCGATCTACAGCCCAGGCAGTTACCAGACTGCATGCAGTAACTCCTGAAATGCTTGTTTGACTGTAAACAGGCTGTCCTTGTGGTGTTGTGAATCAATCCACACACATTCAGCCAAGGATATTGTTGATCTGATGGGTTGACAGGAGCTGAGAGGAGCAGGTTCATATGTTTGTTTGACTGCAGTTGTGGTGCACATTGAGCCCATTCTGGGTAACGGCTTACCACCCCAAGGTCTCTGAGATCCAAAAAAGGGTCACAGCTAAGGGAGAATGGAGCAGAGTAAATGTTACCAACACCCTCAGTCTAATCCCCCCTTCCGTGTGCATCTGTTCTGGTCCCATTTCAAAAGCAAGACCCCCTAAAAACCTCCCTCCTCAGCATCATGCTCCACCTCTTTTCTATTCTCTGTGTTTTTCTTCAGCAGGAGAAAGGACGGCCTTTTGTAGTAAGCCATAGTGTCACTTAGACACAAAACCCGGGGCTGCCAGTTGTCAAATAGAAGCACTCTTTGGGCCTTTCACTGCGGTTATTTTACTCATGTTGGCTCGTGAAAAAGGGCGAAACTCTTATTCTAGCACGTGAAAAGGCTCCAGACGGGGACATGAAGGCCAGCTCTTCACATCAGACACAATGACTCTAAAAGTAAACGTTCTTCGGAGAGTAGTGGGTAGTCTTTGCTGGGTTATTGGAATTGTGTTTTAATTGAATTTGGCTGTCAGCGGTTCTCACGAGGACCCAAACAAACTGTTTCATGGGATCAACCTATTCTGACAAAGCTCTTCTCAGAGCCTGCTGAAGGCAAGCAGGGGTCAAAACATAGGAAGGTCAAATGGCTTTCACTTGCTGCTGCGTCTCAACATCACAAACACATCATTCATCAGAATGAACTGTTTTAAATGGATAAAGATTAAAGACCCTCCCTCATTACCCCCATTACAATGATAAAGAGGAACTATAGCTGCATGAATATCCAGTAAGGCTGCAGGGTTGAAGCCTTCACATTGCTTTAGTCTAGCCATTGGCAAAGCTTAGAAATATTACTGGTTGAAGTACAGGCTGCAATATGTACAGTGCCAGAGGACAGTGGTTACAAATCTACTTGACAATCCATAAGAAAACAGATAAAAGAATTAACTGAACATCCATTTGTCTCTTTCTGCTCTGTTGCATGCTGCCTTGTCTCATTACATCAGGGTTTCAAACACATAACAGCTTTATAAAAGACCAATCCCTGCAACAGGTGGTCAGCAAGACTCAATAATCCATCTGCTCTTTAAATATCAAACACATGCATAATGTATACAGCTGGAGCAAAAAGAATGGGGCCCGAAAGAAAAGACAGTGTTTCTCATATAAAATATCAGTGCATATGGTTATTCAATGTAGTTGTAAAGCTTCATTTATGTCTAACTGTGCAGACTATGAGCACCAGGGTGTCAGGATAATAAGATAATAAGCCATTTCTCAGGGGGATTTAAGGCAGAATTAAGTTATATGAAGTTGTCATTTTTTATAATTCTCATAAAACTCATGTTGTATTGGAGATATGTGTTTTTGAGGGACTACAAATGGGAAAATCTTTTTAATTTCTTGCAGCATTCTCAGTTTTATTCACCAATTGCATCAAATCCTCGAATATAAGAAACATATTTGAGGATTTGATGCAATTAGTGAATAAAGACAGTGACAATAACAGCAGAGTTTTGCAGCTTAAAGGAAAATGTTTATTAATAACTTAAACTGAATTTATAAAATGACAACGGCAGGATTTTTTCATCATCCTGGATTTACTGAAAAAACACAACCCCAGTTTTTTTTTTTCAGTTTTCATTTTATTCCCTGTTAAACATAAACAACACATCAGATGTTGAAACATTTTACCATTTCATGGAAAATACTGGCTCATTTTCAATTTGATGGCAGCAAGACATCTGTAAGAAGTAGTTCCAGGGTGATGTTTAGCAGTGTGTAGCATCTGTAAACATCTGGGAAGCGAGGAGACCTACTTTACCTCTACTGTAAATTAAATAATGATTAATAAAATTAGCAAATCATTGTATTCTGTCATTGTTTATATTTTAAACAGCATCTCAGTCTTCTCAAATATTAATTCCCTTAAATTAGCCACTTTGCTAGGAGCTCCCATAATAGTCTTGAAGGAGTTCCTGAACTTTAACTTGAGCACTGACTGTTTCTCTTCCTATTCATCACTATTAAAGGATGTCATGTGACACAACACTGAGATAGAAACAATATTTAGAAACCAGCTAACGAAAAAATATTGTTTTACGAAGTCATCTAAATTGGCATTAAAAGAAAAATTCTAAATTGGAAAAAAAACTATTAAAATTATGTAAAAAATAGAGAGAGAGAGAGAGAGAGAGAGAGAGAGAGAGAGAGAGAGAGAGAGAGAGAGAGAGAGAGAGTAGGAAAAGACAAAATAATAAAATTCTACATTAAGCTGTGCCATGATCAATAAGTTAAGGCTTTTTCAAAGAGGTAAGATTTAAGTTTTGATTTAAAGTTTGTAAAGAAGAGGAGCCTGAAACCTAAAAACTGTCCCTCTTTCTAGGTCTAGAACTTTCTGGGAATAATCTGTTGTTCTGGGATGATAGAAAGCATTAACCAGATAACAAAAAATGTTTGGCCCAAATATGGCCCATATGTGGAGTTTTGTTTGGCTTAAATTACACCTTGACTTATGGTGTGTACTAAATCTGAGTGTGGCTGCCAAAACTCAGTCACACGACTACCAGATGTGGCCCACAGGGAAACTGCCGTGATCTGCATCCAGGCAGGCTTCCTGTATTCAGATCGATTCTGGCCCACAAAATACTTGCCACTATACAGTCCAGGCCAACAACTGACATCTGGATCACATGTGGCCCACAGGAGGTCCACTTCTGACCTACACAACACTTGCCGGTGCTGTAACTGAGTCAAATGTGCCAAAAGTAGCCAGATTCAGTCCAAACATGCAGCTATCTAGCTAATATCTTTTAGACCGATGTTTGACCATTAAGGGCTTTCTATGCAATAAAAATTATTTATATTCTATTCTAAATCTAATAGGAACCTAAAGAGAACCCAATGATGGAAAGATATAATCTCTCTTGATGGTATTGATCAGTATTCTGGTCTGATCTAAAAAAAAAAGCAGAAGATTTTCAAGAAATTACTAAGACTCAGCTAAGTTAGTATCCATCTTATTTGTAAACAATGCATGGACCTTGTTACATAGATGAAAAAAGACATCTGTTTAACGTGAGAGTAAAAAGGTCAAACATGGTCAAAAATTACTCCAAAGTTCCTCTTGCTGTCGTCCCCAAACAGTATGGTATCTCTGGGGGCTGTCTGGTGTAGGCCTGAACAAAATGGGGAAAAAAATCAAATTGTGCTTTTTTCTGACCAATATTGGGATTCGGTTCTTTTAAATTCCACCTTCTGTTTCGATATGAGATGGAGGATTACCACATGACATTTAAATATAAGCTGCTTCATATTCTAACAAGAACACAAAGTTGAGATGTGAACAGTTTCACCTACCAACCTACCAACCTACCAACCACAACAACCTGTGGCCAAAACACTGAAGCCTGAAGGTTCATTCTCCTCTATTGTGTCCTTGTATGTATATATATATATATATATATATATATATACATTCATACATACA
>JBAFTA010000011.1:2874404-2889691 GCA_036919975.1 Melanotaenia parkinsoni | reverse complement strand
CCATCCATCCATCCATCCATCCATCCATCCATCCATCCATCCATCCATCCATCCATCCATCCATCCATCCATCCAGATTCTGGATCACACATAAATCTGGTACAGCTAAATCTGAGGTGAAGTCATGATAGAAAACAACATATTTTTGGCTAAATGTTGCTTACAAGGTGGGATGTGCACATTCAGGACCCATCTCTTAACACACCTCCAGTAATTCAGCCAATTAGAAGACATTTTTTCCCAAATCTTTGAAGTCATTTTTAGGAAGAAGCTTCCCCCAAGCGAATGTTGATAGAAAACTAAAGTACACCTACCCAAGATCCAGCATAACGGCAGGTCTACTTACTAAGTAAACAAGACTGTGTCTTTCATTAACCAAAGGCAGGTGGAGTAAAAATAAAGCAACCATGCTTTAAACTTGATATTTTTCCTAAAATAGTTGGTGGTTTGCTTCCCCATTTTACACTATAACCAGGTTCCCATAGAAGAAAATCCAAACTGAATCCAGACTGAATTTTGATTCAGGAGCAGTCGCTAATTAAAACAGCTACTCCTGAATCTGCTCCACTCAAGTCAGTCTGTTTGAATTAAACAGACTAATAATGTGAGTCACAAGCAGCTGAATGATAACACACTGATCTTATTTGTAAAACCTCAGTTATTGTTTTTAAAAGATTTCCCAGTATTTCATGGTCATGGTTAGTGCTCATACTTTGAGTATGATTGGTTGTTCCTGATTGTTTTCTGCAGATTTATCACAGTGAGAAACAATCAGACGGTTGGAAAACTCTCCTCTTCGTCACATAAAATTATCTGTAAAACAAGTCCATGAGATTTAGTGACATCTAGCGACCACATTTAAATATTCCCTGCATCACGCTCTGAACATGTAGAAGAAACTGATGGTTACAGAAATTATTGAAAGCTCCTGAAGAGATGTAAAAAAAAATCTGTGCTCATCAGAAACTGATGGCTGAAGTTGGCTGGTTTACAAAGAACAACACAAAACACAACTTTCAGTCTGAAAACAAATCATCTGAAAAACATATTTCAACCAAAACTTCAGAAAATGTTCTTCCTCACACGTCAGGAGGGAACGTTGCTTCCTAAAAACCATTGTTTCTGCAGTGAAGAGCAGCTACATCAGCTGATATCCTCATTATTTCCTTTAGCACCAGTCAGACCAGTTAAATTTAGAAACTTTTGGATCTTCATTTCATCTGAGATTGGGTTTGTTTGGAGAGATTTGGAGTCAGAACTAAGAGCTTAGATCAGTTCATGTCTCTCCCTTAAAGCAAAGCAACTCATGCATTAACTCCACAAATTAACTATTTAATTGAGACATTCGTTAATTTAAACCAAACATCTCCACATACGACCTGTAACAATGTGTCTTGTAAGATGTGGACTCTGGACAGATCAGGTCTCTGGTTCTGTCAGATCATTTGTCTCCTTCTCTGACTTTCATGTTATTCTGTGTATTTGTTGACACTCACCCCGAACTTTCCATGGAAGATGACATCTCGTAGGAAATGTGGAGTGTGCTGCTCAGATGTTGAAGTCAGATTAATTTCTTGTTCCTCGGTCATAGTGTCTGTAGAGAGTTTTCAAAGGGAATAGTCCAGTGTGTGTCCTACGCTTCTCTGCGTGTGTCTCCCATTGAATAAAGGGCTATTCCTGACGTTAACTGCCCTTCGGCTGCCTCTGCTTTTTTTTTCTTGGATCTTCCCTCTTTCCTGTTTCTGTAAAGCTCTGATCAGTGTCTGTCTGCAGAGTGGAGTCCTGAACTGTGCCTTCAGCCTTGTTACTTGAGAAGCAGTCTGCAAGCCAAGATCTAAACTTAGACAACGATAAAACTTTGAACACAAAGTGCCCTCCCTCACTTTCTGTGTATTCACTCAACACTGATGGAAGATCAGCCGCCTCCATGTCCAGCTGACATCCCTCTGAGTCTCACTGAGAGGTCACATGTCATGTGAAATAAGTATGTTACATGTGAATGGCATGTCAGCATGACTCAGGAACTGAAAACACTTCCCGTCACTAACAGCAAGTGTGTTTTTACCGAGTGCTACAAAACAGAAATGGTCCAGGAATTTTTGGAGGGCCGTACAATGGTACCTCAGAAGCTGATAGGCAAGCTGTTTCATATTGGTTTGGACTATAACGTCTTAAGATAAGATAATCCTTTATTTGTCCCTCAGTGGGGAAATGTTGGGGCTACAGCAGCAAAGGTGAAGGTGCAAAAAGAAAAACAGCATTATAGAGATCAGAACGGAAAACTGTACAGAACAAAAACTATATAAAAAGTCTATATAAGAAGAAAAATCTATATATAAAACAAGCATATATTTAAAATGAGTTTACATTATTGCAGTGTTGAAATTGCACGTCTGTGTGTTATTAGTTTTCCGTTGTGGCTGTGTGGCTACTGACAGCAGCAGGAAGGAAGGACCTGCGGTATCTCTCCTTCACACCGCCGGTTCAGCAGCCTGTCACTGAAGGAGCTGCTCGGTGTTGTTAAATAGTCTCCATCAGAGACGAAAACTTAGCCATCATTCTCCTCTGCATCACCACCTCCATCGGATAAAGGGGGCATCCCAGGACAGAGCTGGCCTTCTTAACCAGTTTGTTGAGTCTCTTCCTGTCAGCAGTCGAGATGCTGCTCTCACAGAAGAACACACCATTACAGATGGCTGATGCCACCACAGAGTCAAAAAAAAAAAAGATCTCAACGTATTTCGCTGGTATACCCGCTGCTGTGAGTGTGTGTGTGTGTGTTTGTGTGTGCGCGAGCGCGTGCATGCGTTTGTGTTGTAGTAGATGTAAACGGCTTTCCCATTAGTGTTGGATGTTTGGTTTCTAGATGCTGCTTTAGTTTAAATAAAGATAAATAAAGAACAGCTTTATTATACATTTATTTACTAATGTTTTTGTTTACCTCCAGGTCACTGGCCGGTCAGTAGTTAAAGAGTTTTAAAGAGTGTTTTACATTTTATGTTACTCACAATGCATTTATATTTGGAATACAAAACCAGTCTTTCATGGTCTCACCTTTGTGTGTGTGTTTACTTTATGTATTAATGAGGTTGGTGGTTCTTGTATGTGTGTTGCTCCAGGACAGGGGTGTTTGAGACTGGGAAGGAAAAATCAAAGTATACCACAAGTTTAAACTAAGCTATACTACTGAAAAAGTAGTAGTACTAAAGATGGAAAACAGCAAGTGAAAGAAGGAGAGAAGGGAAATGATGGAAGGAAAGGAAGGTAGTAAATACTACAGCATCATCTTTATTCTGAAAATTGCAAGTGACTGAAAACAGTTCACATTCATCCTTTTGTTGCAGAAGATGTGAACTAAAGAGCAGGTTGTGGAGATAAACAGCAGATGTCTGGAAAAGTAAAAGTTTAACTGATTTTAGAGATCTTGTTTACATTGTCACGTTTAAGATAAATAAATAAACACATGTTGAAGCACTTATTGTAGTATTTGGCTTTAAACATGACTGACTTTCTTAGTCTAACAGCATTACTGGCCAAAACCATGTTTAAATTGGCTATCTCTTGTTTTTGAGTGAATCTTATATACTAAAGATACATCTAGCCTACTGGAAAATGACAGGAATTGGTACCAAAGATATTGCTGTAAGTTGCTGATTTATTGTACTGGAGGCAGAAAACAGTTTTTTTTTATCTGTGTGTAATTGAAAATGGTTGTGTATTTTTATTTTTGTGTGAAACCAATCATGAATAACTGTAATAGAAATAGATATTTCAGTTATGACAAACTTCAGATGAAAATTTAACACGCTGAATCAGAGATCAAGTATCAACAACATTCTGGTAAGTTTCATAAACAAGCAGACTTTCATCCACATTCCCAGAGGTAAACAAAGACAACAATCAGAACCAGCCTGATGTGGGATACGTGTCAGCAGTGATCCGTGGACAAAAGAAGTAGGATCTGCCAGCAGGGAAGCTGCTGCATTGATTTAAATCTGATTAGTTTTTCTGTTTACCCTCCAGGTGATGGAAGTGTACACGGACACCTGACAGGTGCAGTATCAGCTGAACCTTCACACCTGTCAGAAAAGATTTTCAGTAGAGATCATGAGGAGTACTTAGTGATCATAAACCAGTAGACAGGACTCATTTTAAACAGTAGGACAGGTAGAATCACACAGCAGGTGTCATCATCAGATGTCAGGTCCTGTGGCTTCATGCTGGGTTTGGTTCTGGAGGCTTTATGACCAACATTTCCATGTTCCCACATGCTCAGATTAGACAGCTAAATCTGTCAGTAAGCTACGTCACCAGTGAATTAAAATTCCTCACCAACTCTCATTAAGTCTCACAAACAAACAAACTGTTGGATGTTAAAAATAACATAATTTTCTTTTTAAAGGAAGTGTGGTTAAAAATCAGAGCTGGACTTCAGTCATAGCCACTTCCAGTCGAGTTTAAATCCAACTAGTCCAAGGAGATATAAGAATGAAGATAAAAAGGAGTTATTTTTGAGGAAGGAAAGGAAGGACACAGATCAAGGTTGAAATAGACCCTAGCCCCGGTATCAGCAGCCTAACAGCTCCCAATGTGGAGCTAGCCACAGTAATGCAGTGGTTCCCCTTTGTATATACAACAATGGTGTCAAGGACCTCCCTGCCACTCCATCCCAGATCCCACAACCACACGCACTCAGATGCTTACAAAGAAATCTGTGAAGAAATGTGCCACAAAATAGCCTTTATTTTATTAACTACCTATAGTTAAAACCATGTCAGTAACAGACAGTGTTGAGCGTTTCAAACCAGGAAACTCTGCAATCTGCTTCACAGGTGAGTTGAGCTTTTAATGAGACAGATGCTGCTTTAGTAAAACAACTCTGCTACATACAACAGTTGAGTAGTTTATTTCTCGACAGGCTGTAATCAACAGATTTTTCTGTGTGTTCAGGATGAGAAGTCCTTGTTGTAACTCTTCTGGCTTCATACTGTCATATGCTAATATTTTGCGACATACAACAGTTTCTCTTCATTACCCACCACTGACTAATACCATTACTATCCCCACCCTGTCAGAACTTTGGGCCACCGTAGGGGGCCAGCCCTCCAGTTTGGGAACCACTTCTTTAATGTAACCACAGTTATCACAGCAGTGGATGTGATTGTGTATGTTAGAGAGATGAACAAGATAATTTCCTTTTTTAGTATATAACCCCCTGATAAAGTCCAGCCCACCCTCAAGTTTAAAAGTTTAGCTCTGCCACTGCCATCACCCCCACCCTGCACACACAGCCTACAACACGTAGAAAATCACATGACTAGATTCTGTAATGGCTGCTGCTTGGTTTGAAAGTTTTATTGATAAATGTTATCCCTGTCTTTTATCATTTTGCAGTGTTATTTAATTGCATTGTATGCTCTTTATTTGTGTTGTGTGCAAAACTGCTCTTACAAGATCTCCACACCAATATCATCATGAAATACTACAATGACCAATTAGGATCCTTATTCCCTCATTTTTTTGATGAGGGAACAACAGAGAAGTGGTGGAGTCAAGTTGGACTGAGGGTTAAATCAATACTACATTAGTTTCTGAGCATAAAACTCTGACTCGTTTTGATGGCACGCTGACATTATTATGCACGTTTGTGAAGCCACCGATGCCCTGCAGCATCGGTGCAGGACGTCTCTGCAGCAAACTGCCAGGTTTGTAAGACACAGTTACTCTGATTTCAGCTCAGGGGAGCCAAACATGCAGCAGTCAAAGTTCAAACTGTCTCTTAGAGTCAGACCAGATTTTAAGAGACAATACCTGGTCCTGTTGAACTGAGCAAACTGTCATGGTCCAGAAAACTGGACCAGAGACTAAATACAGTCCGACTTCAAAACATTGTTAGTGTTAACTTTTAAAGTGGAGAAATTGTGAGATTTTCTTCCCAAAGAACAGAAAAAAGTGACCACAACATGAACCATGAAGTTGGTTCTCTGAAGCCATTCCAGGAAACTGTCCCATCTTCCATGAC
This sequence comes from Melanotaenia parkinsoni, assembly GCA_036919975.1. NCBI lineage: Eukaryota > Metazoa > Chordata > Actinopteri > Atheriniformes > Melanotaeniidae > Melanotaenia > Melanotaenia parkinsoni. Next base: position 2,883,669 of record JBAFTA010000011.1, on the reverse strand, counting down.
TGTTTACTTTGTGAGAACTGAGATCCAAAAACCTTCTGTACAACCTCTCATTCCTGACACTTCAGTCCCACCAGATTATGTAACACAGCAACAACATCCGCACTCAAGTATATTTTTAGATTTTAAGAGTTAAAAAATATACAGAGAATCAGGCAAAGGAAAGCAGAGACCCTGCAGAGCACAGGCTGTCATGTCCCAAGAGAAACCATGTGTCTGACTTGATACTGGGAGCAAGATGTAGGGGTCAGAGGTCCCTTCTCACAGGAAACAGATGGGAGTTGTGTTTGTGTTCACATACAGTAACTCAGTTTTATAACAACGGCCGAAACTTCATGTTCAACAGTCCGATCATGTTGAACTTTTTATAAGTCGGTTCTGAGTTTCATAAAACAAGCTGATGATTTAAAGTAAAAAGATGATCACTTTACATCATAATTAACAAGTGTTAATGTTCACACTTGGGGTTTTATTTAAAAACGGATTTTGAATCTATACTTTTAAGATATAACCTGATTTAAAAACCATCTCAAATGATGATTTGTGCCTCCACACATTGCTCCATGTGACAGAGATAATCTGAGGTGGAGACAGAAAGCCTGGGTGATGTGTTATTGTGTTTTACATGTGGTTGAGTCAGTGTTTTCTGTGTTTTCATGTTTTTCCCCATCTCCACCCATCTCAACCAGGTGACTGAGAACAGGTTACTGTCTCCAGTCTGCTATCCTGCAGAAGAGTGAAATATGGAACCAGAGTCTGCAGATTAAATATGTTCCTGTTTATTTTATTTAAAGATTTATTTCAAATGGACAGTGCACTGTGATAAACATCCAAATGCATGACTATTTTTCATCTGATGTCTATTGAACAATGTCAGTCCAAGATACTTTAACTCCACCTGCAACTTTTAACCATCAACAAATGTGTATCACTCTATTTAGCACCAAAAGCTCCAAGGCATTCTCATGTAAAAATAACTAACATGCCTTAATTTCTATGGCACAGTCATACGGATCTTTAAAAGCACCAATGTGTTTCAGCTAGTGGGCTGAAACACACTAGTGTTTTAGTTTTTGGAGTTTTTTGCATCTATTTAGTCTTCTCTATTCTAGCCAAAGAACATCTCGGACAAGAATGAATGAATCCAGTAAGCGCTCCTACACAAAGACTTTATTGATGTCTGGAACATGATTTTTTTTTTTTTAACTCTTACAGTTAACAGTTTAATGTTCCTGTTTTAGACCATGTTTGTTGTTTATGTTAAAAAGTGAAGCATAATGACAATTTTAAAGACCTAAAATAAGCTTTGGTTGTCTAGGGGAAGAAGGGAGTAACACAGCACCAGAAGATGCCAATGAGGAGAGAGTCTTACGATTACAACGCATTATATTGTTTGACAGCTAAAATACAGAAAGGGCCAGTGGCGTCAGGAAGAGCCGAGGCCAACATCACAAACAAAACCCCTCTACCTAAAAATGAAAAGAACAACTTACCTCCCCTCAGAAACAAAATAATACAAGCCTACTTCTTAACCCATTGATGCATAGTGTCCACTACAGTGGACGCATATTTAAAGGCTGTTTTTAAATGTATTCATGGGTGTGGATCATACATCAGCAACTTCATTGAACATTAGTGAGTCACAAATACTCTGCCACCTATAAAGGATAACTACATTTGATATAGTATATATACACACATTGTAATTACCAAGTTTGCCTCAGTGATAAACAGGACAAGAAAATGATCCAGATGTTTTATGGAAAATTTATATTATATTAATATGACAAGATATTATTTTATAAAATCTTTCATAGATCAAATAGAAAAATCAACACACTGAGTAAAAGTTAAAATAAGATTAAAAAACAGAAAAACATCAATGTGCATGTCTGTAGAAGTAAAATATTTTATTTAAATAAATGTGGTACTGTTTTTTGATAATTCGTGCACCAGAGGATTAACTACCCTAACTTCAACATAAACAGAGAAAAAAGGACCCACAAAGAAAACAAAGTGGCAGCTGCTCCCTACAAGACCAGTCTGGAAAACTCAAGATATACCCTACCATCAGATAAAACCAAAACCTAAGCTCACACAACGGACGCATGGTGCAAACGGCAAGTGGCCGAAAGGCCCAAACGTGAAGATCCTCAGTCCGTTTATAGGCCCCTCCCAGGCACTGATTGGCTGGAGGCGGCCACCACCGCGAGAGGAGGAGCACCTAGAGAGGCAGCACAAAAGTAATCACCTGTGGCTACAAAGGTGCACCAGTGTCTTGATGAGTTTCCTAATCATCATCACTCTCCTTACTGTCTGTTTGTCAGGCTCGGTGTATCAGACTGAATATTTTATGCTCATTCATTTTTGGAAATACGTTAGTTGGCTAGCACCACCGGAGTGAAACAGCAAATACTTAATGTAGGGATGAGCCTCATATTTGACTGTAACAAGTATTTGACACCTTTAATATACTCTTTTACAGGTGAAACAGGGTGAGACCTGTCCTCATTATTACAGAAAAATGTGTGAACAGTGGGAACGTTATACCTGGGTCAACTCACTAATTTACGCGACATCGCACAGCAGTGGGGGTTAACAGCGCAGCAGCCCGCCATGGAGATCAGATGTGGGTATTTTGGCCAGTGAGAACGAAGCCCCATGTCGTTTGAAATGCTAGTCGACACGGCAATGATCGGCAAATGGCTTCTTTCCCATTAAAAAAAGAAAAGATTGCCAAGGATGCAGAATGTCACGGCACACACATCACTCATGAGAAGCTTTCTTTTCTCACTGTCTTGTCAGTGGTGGCTTCTGTTTTTACACTCACTTACCATTAAAATGACTGGCATGGTCAAGTGGGTTCACTTTATAATACATTCATCTTTATTTTATGTTAGGATACATTAACATCTGGTAAACTGTGCAATTTTTTCAAAACCTATTGTGAAAATGATTGTATGTGTCTCTTTCTTCAGAGTAGGCTGTGCTGTTTTGGCCAACTGCCCCTCAATGAGGTGGTCCTGCAAGTGTTGCAATTTGTCTTTGCCCTGTCTGGCAAGAAACTGTCCTCTTTAGAAAAATTAGGTGACTTAACCAGAACTAGATCAAAGCAAGGCAGTTTATTTGTACAGCACATTTCATGTACAGGACCATTCAAAGTGCTTTACAAAAGCATTACAGCATTAAAGAAATAGTAAAAGGCAGCAACACATAGCAAGAATCACAATAAAATAATAAATCACATTAAAATGATTAAAAGCAAGATAAATTAAAAATCATCATCTCAGGTGTCATATTGACTTTGGTTTCTTTCCTGAACTGACTAGCTCCAGGTCTAGTTACTTCTGGGGGATGTGCCTGTAGAAGTGGCTGGGGTTTAAGTTCATCTAATGTGAGCAATACGTTTTTACTGATGGGTGGCAAAGCTGTTTTCGTGGTCATCATCTTAGGTGTCTCTTTGACTTTGGTTGTTTTCTTGAACTGACTAGTTCCAGGTCTAGTTACTTCTTGGGGATGTGGGCTTAGAGGCAGATGTGGTGTGAGCAGCATGCTATCCGTGAGGGGTGATAAAAGTCTATTTTTTGTTGGGATTTCGGGTCTTTTTCTACCTTTGTATTTCTCTTTAAACAAACCAGATTCTGGTCTAGGTTCAGCTGGGGGATGTGGCCCATTAAATATATTAGAATCGCAAAGGTCATATTTGTCTAGTCTGCATGATGGAGTCTTTTAAGTAAATTTGATATGATCTTTCATTAATCATTCGACAAATTATGTCTTTTTGAAGAACTTTTTTCCTTTGGCTTTTCTGATATTTCCTCCTGATATTTCTTCCTCCACACAGGTGTGCTATGGGATATCAGTGCCTTCTGAAAAGGCTGCGTCCCGCTACCAAAAGATCGTGCTATTTCTGAGTATGCGATGAACAACTCATTGCTGTATACATTGTAGCATACGCTGGAAATCGGAGCCGTCTTTATGCCATCAACAATTAAACTTTGTTTAATTATTGTCAGACCATTTTCTGACATGTTGGTCGGTAGATATGCTGACAAAGATTTTCTCCACTGGATTATAGAGCATGTGTGTGATGGCTTCCTTGTGTCCTTCTAATATCTGGTGGCAGGATGAAATTCTGTGGGGAAACCAGACTCGTAAAAGACCATCTTGGCCCCCAGTCACCAGAAACTTTGACCATGGGGAGTATTTGGCACAGCCAAAGAACTTGCCAAATCTCTGGCTCTTAAAGACATTTTTGGCGAGTTTGAGCTTCGTTGACACGCTATCAGAGGAAAACGTGGTAAGAACCATAGATTCACAAGATGCACTACAGACAGTAAATGATTGTATACTTGGAAGTACCGTATCTGACTGCACATGTCATGTGAAAAAACTGAAATCCTTACAAAATTAAAGTCTTGGAGATGATTCTGCAGCAGGTTTGAAACATATGCAGTTGGGTAGTCCCACACAGAAGTGTTCTCAAACAATGTTTCACAAAAGAGGCCATTTTTTAATGTCTTTTGAAATGAAGACGGTTAGAAATCCCTTTGAATCACCCAAGGAAAACATACCTTTTGGTCCATCGCTCCAATAATCCATGGTTTCGACTCTACTCTTGTCCTCAATCAAACTGTATTTGATATTAAAACGATTGGGGCACTCATTACAGTTATAGAAAAGATAGTGTTGTGTCTTTCAATAAAATTATTATACTAGAGCTGAAATTCTACCACATAAAAAAGATATGCATGTGGAACAGAGTTCATAATGGAAAGTGAACAAAACAGTCAGCAATGACACGCAATACTCCAACAAGATATCTCGTGAACACCTTAGCCAGATAGTACTGATGTAAGTCAAAACAGTCATAACTGATCATGATTTTGAGAGTAAATTTAAATCTTTGTGTAACCTGATGAAAAAGAATGTGTATTCCTGTATGCACTAAATCTGTTTCTTCCTGGATGTAAATGAATGATTTTTAAACAGTGGAGAAACAGTAATATATATTTTGTTAATTTAAATGAATAATCTGTTTATTTCTACATTTATTTTTCTATAACTCCTGTTTATATTTCCCTATAAGACACTCCTAGAATTAAAAACAACCTTTAAAATGAGGCAAACTGAGTCGGTAAAGACTTTCAGACTGAAACCATCCAGACTTTGAACACACATATCCAGCAGATGGCAGCATTTTATGCCCTACAGCCTTCAACGAGACCTCAACACGTTGGTCTCTTCTTAACATTCACCTTTTTACCAGAACCATTTCAGACTCACGCTGATCCACCAACCTTCTGGATCATGAAGCAAAGTTAACAAACAAGTCCGCAAACCTGACAGCAGACAGAAGTCTTCAAGTGGGGAAGCCTGAGGGGCACATCTGGAAGTGTTTAACCGCTCAGTCACGAGGGACCCTGGAGACAAATGGACATGAGTTTTCTTTCAAAACAGAAACAGAATTCATTCCACCGGTGACTGATGGTGTCTGTGCCTGTGAGGGCTTCAGTGACTGTTTAGCATTTTTATCCAGATATATTCTGCCTGTGCGGTCAAATAAAGTGCATCACTGCAAGAGTGACTTGGATGGTCTTGTAGTCACGAGTCAGCACTTTCAATGAATAACTGCAACTCAGCACAATGCAGGATGTGAACCAAGTCTGAAGTAGTTATGTCAAAGCTGCACACTTTATTTAGATTTAATAACAACGCTCTGCAGGACACTGCAAAGGAATGCTGCACCCTGTGGTTTGCACCAGGAGAATGACAAAAAACATGCGTTCTTTTATCTTATAAAAAAGAGCAATCATGATCATTAGTGGAATTAGATAAAGTGATCCATCCAGTCCATTTTGCTCCAAAAAATAAAGGGAACATTAGAATAACACATACTAGATCTAAATGAATGAATATTCTTATTAAACACTTTTTCTTTACATAGTTGAATGTGCTGACAACAAAATCAAACAAAAATTATCAATGGAAATCAAATTTATTAACCCATGGAGGTCTGGATTTTGGAGTCACACTCAAGTGGAAAATCACACTACAGGCTGATCCAACTTTGATGTGATGGTTTCAAACAAGTCAAAATGAGGCTCAGTAGCGTGTGTGGCCTCCACGTGCCTGGATTCAGGTCTGGGGAACGGGCAGGCCAGTCCTTAGCATCAATGCCTTCGTCTTGCAGGAACTGCTGACACACTCCAGCCACATGAGGTCTAGCATTGTCTTGCATTAGGAGGAACCCAGGGTCAACCGCACCAGCATATGGTCTCATAAGGGGTCTGAGGATCTCATCTCAGTACCTAATGGCAGTCAGGCTACCTCTGGCGAGCACATAGAGGGCTGTGTGGCCCCCCAAAGAAATACCAGCCCACACCGTTACTGACCCACTTCCAAACCGGTCATGCTGGAGGATGGTGCAGGCAGAAGAACGTTCTCCATGTGGGGGCATCGTCCTGTGCTGCTTTGTTGCCCTCCTAAAGCTTCCTCCACATCTCCTGATGTACTGGCCTGTCTCCTGATTGCACCTCCATAATCTGGACACTACGCTGACAGACACAGCAAACCTTCTTGCCACAGCTCGCATTGATGTGCCATTCTGGATGAGCTGCACTACCTGAGCCACTTGTGTGGGTTGTAGACTCCGTCTCATGCTACCACTAGAGTTAAAGCACCACCAGCATTCAAAAGTGATCAAAACATCAGCCAGAGAGCAGAACTGAGAAGTGGTCTTTAATCACCACCTGCAGAACCTCTCCTTTACTGGGGGTGTATTGCTATTTGCCTATAATTTCCACCTGTTGTCTTTTCCATTTGCACAACAGCAGTGAAATTGATTGTCAATCAGTGTTGCTTCCTAAGTGGACAGTTTGATTTAGTGTGATTGCCTTGGAGTTACAATGTGTTGTTTAAGTGGTTACTTTATTTTTTTGAGCAGTGTATTTGTTTAAACGCCATGCATAAAACTCACGGGAAATTACCATCAATTAATAACCAAAAACAATGAGAACAAAGACAATTATAATTTAAAAGTATGTGAAAAATCTAAAACCAGAAAGTGTTGGAGTGAAGTATTTCTGTGCATGGAGTCAGTTTATGCAACAATGTGGGTACAGAAACTACAGAAATTGGTTTAAGCTGCTATGATAAGAAAATAAAATGAAAGAGGTTCATTTCTTTTGCTCAATGGTGATGTGTAGATAGTTAATGATAGTTAAGTCCCAAATAGACAAAAGTTTGCATCTGCTTGAAAATCAGCAGCTTGTTGGTCTGAAGCAGTTTTTACCTCAATTACAGGTTTGCCAAATTAATGATTTGTGTAAGAGAGGACGTTTTTATAAGATTTTACTTCTGTGTTTCAGATTTATTGCATTGATTGTTTTGTCTGGTTAAGAAATAAATGTATAAATAAAAGTGAAATAAAACATTGAAGAACTGCCTAAGTTGAGTACACGCATAAAGATTACCGAGCAGTTTTTTCCACGATATTCCCCCTTCCCGACCAAGGACGGCAAACGCTCGATTATCTTAAGTCTTATAAGATTATTCTATAAAATCATCATTTGGTCTGAGGTGTGTTAAGAGTGAATTCATTCCAATAATCGGCTTCGAAACGGGTCATGGCTGACAATCAGAAGTATTGAACATGTTCAATATTTACGACCAAAAATCTTCATGTGTGTGAAGAAAGCCAACGACTCCTGAATTGTGAGTGTGTGGATTGTGACGTGGAACGGAAACGTAGCCAATCAGAGAGCGAGCTGACTGGGGAGCAAGGAAGGATATAAAGTCCATGTTCACACTGTCTCCAGTCTGTTATTTTTATCAGTTCTGGATTTTTCTGTTAACAATAGCCACAAACCACCATCTTTACTTCATTATGTATGTCCTCTCCCATGCTGGATGTTGTGTTTTCCGGTTGTTGCTATGTTTCTTCTTCTTCGTTTTTGATAGATCACATTTTTTCAACGTTTCTTTCTCGGAGGACTAGATTCTGGATCTGTTGCGGGACAGCATCGTTATGTATGTGTTGTTCTGTGCTGAGATTATTGGAGCACACCACACACAGTATGATCAACGAACTGGTTCAGACTGGTTCCGCAGTGCTACAGCTGTAATTGGAGAGACTTGCGGCACCACATTAGCCGTGTCCTCCGAGGAAGTCCTGCAGGTGCAGAGGGACCCCATCACTGCTATTAACAATGTGGCCAAGCAGTTGCGGGAAATGGAGACTGTCTTGATGGAAATTGGGACAACAATCATAAAAGGTTTGTGTAAGAATAAATAAATTAAGGAAATCTACGTTGTGTGTTTTAATAAGTGTTGCATCACTTCTAGACCTCCAGTTGGTCCCACTCTGCTGGGTCTCAGAATAAATGACCAAAGCTTACTTTTCCCAATTTCTTTTACTGACTGGTAAATGTTGGCAGCAGACTGTTCACCTCATCATTTCCTTGATTTTATTCTGTACCGTTGGTGTCGCAGTTTCCCGTTTTCCCATATTCTGTGCGTGTGCTATGAGTTTGCATGGAGGTAGGAACATTCTCCCAACAAGTTTGGTTTTTATAAATCCCAAAAGTTGACTATATTTGGCGTACGCTGGTTTTTGTACCTTTGCTTTATAAATGAGGCCCCTGGCCTTCTAATAGGACCTGAACCAGTTAAGGACCATTCCAAAATGTCCAATGCAGTTTTCCAGCCTGTGCAACAGGATCTACAGTAACAAACACAGCACTGAGATCCAGCAGAACCAGGAATAATAATTGACTAGAATCAGTATTCAACCTAATGTCATTTAACACTTTGACCAGAGCTGTTTCAGGGCTGTGATGAGGTCAGAAGTCGGACCGAAATTTATCTAGATTCCCACTTCATTTAAAAAGTCATTAAGCTGGTAAAATACAACTTTCTCAATAATTTTGGAAATAAAAGCGAGGTTAGAGACAGGCCTATAGTTATTCATTATAGAGGCGTCTAGAGTCTTTTTCTTTAGGAGTGGCTTAAATGCCTGATGCCTGATTCTAACACACACACACACAAAAAAAAGAAAAGGTTTACAGTCATTGTTATAGTTACGCAGGCTTTGTTTGTACAGCTCAGAGTGAATTTGAAGTTTATTTTTCCACTATTTCCGCTCAGTTTTTCTGCATTCTCTTTTTTTTTTTTTTTTTTTTTTTTTTAATCTGTCTTGTCCAGCATCGTTGCAAACAGAATGATTGTCTGGCTGCCGTCTGGTGCTGGGCAATTTTACTCTATCAAG
>JBAFTA010000011.1:2860496-2870675 GCA_036919975.1 Melanotaenia parkinsoni | reverse complement strand
GAAACCATCTCTCGGTTCTCCTCCACCATCGACCTACCTCTACAACACAGTAAGCCGCTGCCTGAGCAGACATTACTTCGCACCTTCGCACCAACTTTGTTGGATTTTCTGTTACCATTCCCTGCGGTGAAAGTCCCGGGGTGGCGTTGTCTGCAACTAATTATAAGATTTACTGGCTTTTAGCCTGTATAGCACCTCGAGCTAATGTGTATGTAACCTCTGGCTCCCCCGAGCTTGCCACACCTGCATTGATTATGAAGGTTTAAACATCATGCCATTGATGTCTGCCTTTTGAGTTTTTGCAGGGTGCCACTGTTTTAACCAAGATGGATCTCTGTAACGAATTCTATCTGGTTCGTATAAAAGAGGGAGATGAGTGGAAGACGGCATCTTGGGCATTTTGAATATCCTGTGATGCCATTCGGACTGAACAATGCCCCAGCTGTCTTCCAAACCTTGGTGAATGATGTGCTCTGAGATTTTCTTAACCATTTTGTGTTTGTCTACCTGAATGGCATCTTGATCTTTTTTTTAAGACCCTTTCTGAACGCCACCTTCATGAACGCTAGGCACTCTGACTTCTGGACAATAAATTGTTTAAGGAGAGAAATGTAAATTCCACGTACACAATCTCTTTCCTGGATTTTGTTATTGAAAAGGGGCAGATATGATTAAAGTTCAAGAGGTAATAGACTGACCAGTACCAGCCACCCAAAAACAACTTCAGCATCTGGGTTTTCTGGGTTTTGAATATTCACAATTTTATCAAAGACTTTACAGATGTGTGGTGGCTATCACGTGGTGCTAAAGCATTTCATGCAACTGCAAAAAAAAAAATCTAAGAATTCTGCAGCTGACCAATGTGTTTTGGATTAAAACAGCATATCTCGCGGACACATTCGCTATCTACAATGAGACAGACAGATGCAAGGTCCAGAGTCAAACCTTATTCAGCAAACTGGATTACAGAGTTGCCAAAATGTCAAGAGGAACTAAATCTGTTTCCAATGCTGATGAAACAGACAGTAAGCACGTCTGCGTTCACTCAGCACATGAACATGCTTCGGGAAGAAATTAAGTCCCGCTTTGCTGACGTTGATGCGCACTTATCAAATCGTGGGTTATGGACCCATATGCTTCCAGCTTTGAGGACATGGAATACCTCGACTGTGAAAATGAGCTCACAGATCTTCAAGCTGATTCACTATCGGAAATATTTTGAGCAGAACGAATACAAAAGGTTTTGGATTGTCAGAGGACGCTCTCTTGCGCCCAACCTGGCCAAACATGCAGTTTTGAAAATTATTCTTCCATTTAGCACAACATACCTGTCAGAGGCAGCCTTCAGAAGCATTTTAACAATAAAAACTGAAGCTTGTAACAGTCTCGAAGTCCACAACGATTTTAGACTGGCTGTCACAAACACACAAATCACCCCTGACATCTTATTCCTGGTTAGGAAAATGCAAGTCCAAGGTGGACTTAGTTATTTCATGGACAAAAAGTGTCTGGTTGTTCTTGTGTTATATTTACATATTACTTAATAACCGGTGTATAACTGTGAGCACAGCACATGCAAAAAATTCCCATTGTCAGTGAACTGGTCTTTTTTGGACAGAGCTTTTTCCATACTGGCTGAGGGGGGGTAAAAGATGTGTGTTCACATGCCTGCTCTGTTACCTGTTATAGAAAAAAATTAAACTTACATTTTTTGTTAAGCTCAGTGTTGAGATCTTTTAATAAATTAAATTTATAAAAGCTAAAACAAATAAAATAAGTACCTTTTCATAATGATATTGCAGGTCATTTGTCCAGCCTCTATTACCCTAAATATTTCATGCACACAGTAACCCAGTTAAAAAAAAAAAACTCACACAGCCACACATTCATGCCATTTGTGTCACTACACAATTGTTTAATCATCCTAAGCAAGAACTGTGATAATGAAATTTCTTTTGCCAATAAAAATATAAACCTTAAGATTGTATATCTGTATTGTTTGCCAGAGGAGGTGGGGAGGTCCCGGCTTTTTGATAGTTAAATTAGGGGTGTCCTCAAAAAAAAAAAAAAAAGATTGGGAACCGCTCATATAGGTGACCGGGAGCCTCTCGCAGTTAAACTGTCCCTAGAGGAATGGCATTGGCTAGAAGGATCAGAGCAATTTTTCATCATCTGGACAGAACACAAGAACCGTGCTTATTTCTAAACAGCCAAGAGGCTGAAGCCATTTGGGCTCTCTTTTCCTCCCACTTCAGCTTTATGATCACCATACAGGTTCTCATAGTGTGAAGCCTGATGCTCTGTCCAGGCAACACTGCGACTATCCTTCCACCCACCTGTGTTGTAGGTTCTTTCACCTCAAATCTGCAGTAAGGACAGTACTGCAGTCAGAACCTGATCCTGGATAAGGGCCTGCCAGCCAGCTTTGTGTCCTCTGTGGTCAGATCCCAGGTAATTTATTGGGCCCACACAGCCAAGTTCATAGTCATCCTAGTCAAAATCACACCGTCTCTTATCTGTGTCGGTTGTTTTGGTGGCCATCCCTTGTGCAGGGTGTACGACACTATGTTTCTGCCTGTTCTGTCTGTACCTGCAGCAAATGTTCTAGTTCATCACCAACTGGCCTGCTTTGACCTCTGTTCATACCAGGACGTCCATGGTCTCACATTGCTCTTGATTTTGTCACTGATCTCCCTCCATCAGCAGGTAACACCACTGTCACATCTCAAGTTTGGATAGAGTTCTGCTCCACTTATGGAGCTCAGGTCAAACAATGAGAAACTGGAAGCTGCTCTCCAGTGCATGGTTCAGTCTAAAACTACATGAAGCTCACAGTTGACTTGGGTTGAATACGCACATAACTCCATGACCACTTCAGCCACAGGATTCACCTTTTGAATCATCTCTTAGCTACCAGCCACCTTTGTTCCCAGCTCAGGATAGTAAATTGGGCAACTTGGGCCTCATTACTCAGGACCCAGGAGCAGAACAGGCGCTTGGCCAATCGCCATTGGACCCCCACTCCTACCTACCAACCAGGTCAGGAAGTTTGGTTATCTTTGAGAAACAGCCTCCTAAGGACAGAATCTAGAAAACTCTGACCCTCTTTCATTGGACTGTTTTAGATTGAGTCTCTCATTAACCCTGTCTCTGTCCATTTGAAGTTTCTCGGACATATGAAGATCCATAATTCTTTTCATGTCTCTAAACTGAAGCCTGCTCACTTCAGTCAATTGTGCCCTTCTTCCAATTCCACTCCGCCCGCCCGTCTCATTGGTGGGCAGCCTGCCCACTCTATGTGGCGGCTTCTGGGTGTTCGTCGTCAGGGCTGGGAGCTTTGGTACCTGATGGACTGGGTGGGCTACGGCCCTGAGGAACTGTCTTAGGTTCTGTGCTCTGCCATCCTGGATGCCTCCCTGGTTACGGACTTTCCGATGGGCCTGGTGTGTTGCCGGGAGGCTCCCGTTGAATGGGGGGTACTATCATGTCCCCTGTCCTGCTTTTTCCACACTCTCATTTGAGGCCACTTGGAAATCTTGCCATGTATTACCCATTCCACTGATTACCCATGAGACTATTTAGGACTGGGGTTTTCCTGAAACTGGTGCCAGATTGTTGCACCAAGTTTTACCTCTTGCCTTGTGTGACCTGCCAGAAAGACTGCTGGAATCCTGAAGACATTCCACCAGACATGTCCTCTGCCATACCCTGTTGAAAAGAACTAAATAAAAGCTTAAGCTATCCAACAGACTGTTTTCACCTAGAAGATAACACTGACACTGTTCTACTTTAACAAAACTTTAAGCACTCAGCTTGAAACCGATAAAGAGGAAGCTAAAAGCTAAGCTAAATTACCTAGAGGGGAACCTCTAAACCAAATCCTGGGGAAAAACCATGACTTGTTAGCCTCTGCTTCCACCACTTCCAGAGAAGGGAACAGCCGGTCCGGAAGGCTTGGAGGAGAGATACGCGGCAGTTAAATCATATAAAACCACTTCCTACTTGTGAAATGTTATCCCTCTTATCTTGGTTTCGGTGTTTCTTTCACAGGAACATCCATATGCAGCACAAAAATCTGGCATTTTGGTTTCACACACACAGTCTGGGTGATCTGACTGGCTCAGAAACCCCAGCCCAAGATGGCGGCCGTGTTGATGTGCCTGACAAGTCCGAATGCGGCATCTAGTGAATATATCTATGGAAACTGAGGAGGGAAGCGAGTAGGGAGCTGAAAGGACAGAAGGGAGCCGCATGGATTTAAAGAGGCAACACTAAATAACTACATCATATTAAAACACGAAATAATGACAGGTCACTTCTAATAGCTGATAATAGTTGTGATGTGGATTTTAAGTTGACTAGAAAGAACATTATTTCGCTACCTGTACATGTAGCCTAATGTTACAGTAGCTCTGAAATTAGGTTTGTCGAAGGTATAAAAACTAATATGAATAAATGTGTGAAAGAAAACAGTAAAGTCACTTCCAATCTTGCATAAATTATGAGAAAAGACACTATCTGTAGATTTTTTTTCTCACCAGAGTAAGGTGAGAATGCTTTAGTCTCTCTAAAGCAACTGACCAAGGTTGATGAAGAGGATGGGGAGAAAAAAGACATAATGCAAGGCAAGATGATGAGGGACAGGAGGAAGAGGTGGTGGTAGGAGACCAAAGTAGTAAAAAAGATAAAAAAGGAAGAGAATCTGCTAAATAATGGAGAAAGTGAGAGACAAGACAACATCCAGGGCTTAGACAGTGAAAGGAGAATATCTGATCCATCACCTAACAGCTCCAGTCCAGCTGGTGTGGGAACTGCATCTAAATTAAAACATGACAAAAACCTTTGCTGTGCAGTTCATTTAAAGGAACATTGGTGAGCCCACTTCAAATAAACATTTCTTTTCAATCTAAGTATTATGTTCATAATTGGGACATTTTTGAGTGAGAAGAAATGGGAAGAGAGTTTTAGTATTTTGTGTGCAACATGTTTTAGAACCATTGCTTGAAATTGAATTAGCGTGAAATGCACTCGACAAGTGTCTTTCAACCAGTGTCAAGTAAATAAGCAACCTGTCGAAGCATTTGTGAACACAGCATGCCAATACCAAACTGGTGGTGAAAGGGCCGGCTCGCCGGTCAGTGGAAGGAGTCCTTCAGCAGCCGACCCGCCTAAACAAGCAGCCGACCCGCCTAAACAAGCAGCCAACCCGCCTAAACAAGCAGCCGACCCGCCTAAACAAGCTAAGCTTTTTTTTTACATTTCCTGGAGCGCAGCAGCCGGTAAGACAGAAATTAACAAGCTAGTTGCAGGTTCATTGTAGGAGACATGCTCCCCCTGTCGACTATTGAATCGCCAAGGTTTAGAAAAATATTAGATAAAATGATTATGAGACAAGTGTGTCCATTTCTTCCCACAGACAGGGACATTGTTCTTATGGTTTTAAAGCCATTTTGTTTACAATATCCAGTAATTACTATGCAGACAGGCAGCGATGATTCGGCTATAATGTTTGTCCATGTCTACACGGTGAATTAGGAAATGGTAAAGTAAAGTAACAACTGAAGTTACTTTTCAAATGCAGAAGCTAATAAAGTAATTTCATTACAATTTACAGAAGTAATGAGTAACAAGTAATTAATTACTTTTTTTAGAGTAACTACCCCAACACTGCTTCCATTACTAAGGCCAAATGCTTCATTGTTGTTGAACACGGTGAATGTTTTTGCTCTTCTGAGCTATTTAATGTTAAACATTTTATTGGCTTTATTGGTAGTTTTCTGCTGGAAGGAGAGAGACAGAACAAGTGAAGAGGAAAGGGGAAGAGGAAAGAGCAGGTAGGTGAAGAAGAAAGTAGGGAAAGTACCAGGTGAAAAGATGAACTGAACTTTGTAAAGATTTTTTTATACTTTTTTAAACTTAATGTTGCAAAACACAAAACATTAGACGTTAATCTAACATTAGATGGAACATTATACATAATCACGCATTAGATGCACTATCCCATTGTTTTAACACACATTCATCTGGACATTAAATTATAATTTAGGTACTCTACAGTCTACTACTATGTATACTACTGTCTTATATGGAACCTTTTGCTCATCTTGGAAGCAAGCAGGCGCACATGAGGGAACACCTTCCCACGCCCACATGGTGGCTATAATTGGTCAGGTGGACGCCTGTGGTACATATTCATCACATCATTTGTATGGTGGCTCGGGAGGGAAAAGGAGGATGCTGCATGTGATACAACACAAAATTAAACACTCAGTCATAACATCTGGTTCACACTCCTTACCAGTAAACTGTAACAGGATTTATTAGTACTGATATCAATACTTGGTATTGGCAAGTACTCATATGTAAGTTCTTGTACTTGATTAGAAAAATGTATCTGTGCATCCCTAGTTATATAGTCGTTGCACCTTGTTTTCTTCTGTCCTTGAAAGTAATAACTAACTCAATTTTAGATACAATTTTACTGCTTTGTAAATAATTGTCTTCGTCTACAAATGAAGCAGGTCTTGCTAGTTTTTGACATTTTATTAAATGATACACAGAAATAAAATTCCATGAAAATAAAGCATGATATTATAACTGAACTTTCACCGTAATACTGTACGCACTGTCACTGAAATCTACCCCGCAGTGCCCTGGCAGGAGAAGGAGAGGACCAATGCAGCTGATTTCTAGAATATATTAATACGAAACATCTCACCTGACCTCCCAAGAAAACAGTAAAGTGCAGGAGAGGATGTACAATCTGTCACCAAATATTAAAAAAAGTCTGAAACCTACTGATGGATACAGTTCTTTCTCCATCTCAGAATGAGGAAACCCAGACCACATTTTCCATGAGCCATCCTGTCTGGGCGGATTAGGGTTGTCATCAGCTTATATAAACGGGAGGAACGTCCTGTCCTCCACTAACGAGTGTGAGAGGTTTCTTAGTTCTCTGGGATGGAACACTGTCTTGTATCCGAGGAGGCCCAGAAGTGGCTGGCAGGCAGTCTGGGTGTAGACCACCATGTCAAAGGACAGCTTCACCCTCCAGTTCTCTGCATTGGCTGCAGAGTCCCGAACTGTGGTGAACTTCTGTCGGGACGACAGATCGCTGCTTCCCCGAGTGTTGTTCAGGATCCAGTCCACTACACTGTGGTCCAGAACCAGACCAAGGAAGCTGTACAACTCCCGGGTTTTCCGGAGGGGAAATCGAGCCAAGTCTTCATACCTGACCGAAAGAGGAATATCAGTCAGTAAAATTTAACAAAAGAATAAATACAGTTAGAAATATGTAAAAATCCATGAAAACGGACGGACAGACAGTCAGCCTTATTTTTATTACCTGAGCAGCATGTACCTCCCTTTGAGCCAGTGGGGTCTGGCCAGGCCTGTGGACACAGACTGGAAGAAGTCCTCGCACACTGTGTTGATCTGTTTCAGATCCAAGTTGTGAGGTCGACGTCCAGTTGCCCTCCACAGACGCCACAGTCGGTAAGTATCTCTGAAAGTTTCAATGCGAGACGCCAGGATGCCTCGTGGATCTCGGACAAGCTGGACCACCTAAAGATGATGAAGATGTTTACTGGGATAGTAAACACACACATCTGTGTCTATGCCGCTCTTGGTAACAGGGTAAAGGTGAACCAGTATGAAGCCCCAGTTTTCAGTGTAAATTCAGCTGAGCAACATGTACATATTTTGTCCCATATTTTAAAATGAAATTTAATTTCAACAACATCCAGGATGTGATTTAATCATACAACAGCTCGGAGCTGCTTGGCAGAAGTCTCCTGCTGATTGGTGGACCAGGTAGAAAGCAGACCAAGGAAGGTTCAGACCTGAAGAACAAAGAGCCAACAGCTAACATCTAATTCTCACACTGGACAATCTTAATTATTTTCAGCATTTTCATTGCAGCTCTTTTGTCTTTTCCACAGCAGAACAAAGCTATCGAACCAATAACAGCGCCAGCATCAGAGCAGCTACACCTCAGGCTGTGAGAGCGCCTCTCAGCGGCAGAAACAGGCTACACGAAAAGTGGGTTACAAAGTTGGTTAGGGCACCAAAGCAGGGCTGACATTAAACCAAGCCAGAACCTCAGAAATATCTAGACAACCATAAAGAGTCACCTCTAATGATTTTTATATTTTATATGTTCTGTCAGCAGTGAACTGTTGGACTTTCACGGTCTATGTTGAGATCGAACTTAAAAATAACAAAGAAAACATCAGGACTTGTGAAGATGGGTTGGTACAGACACGTATTTACTCCTGTACATGTGTTTACGAAGGCTTCTGTCTAGACACGTTTGCGTTTTCTTTATATATACAAATCTTTTTTACAACCATGCAAAACTTTTTTTACACGTTCACAAACTTGAATTTCTCAGGCAGATGTTTTATATAGGCTGACAAAACATAATTTACAATTTAAACTATGAAATTATTTGCAAACACCCTTGTAGATTTATTTTGAGTCCATATACTTTGGCCCGATACAAAAAATGTGGTGTGGACACAAAGAACCTCCACCCTCTTCTTTCTGTGATTGGTTAAAGATTAGGGAAATCTGACTGGTTCTTGAGTAGGTGTATAAAATGTGGGACAAATGTTTTGTGAAAACTACTCGTATTTCCTGACTGGTAATACTTGTATTACTAGTACTATATTTTCTGACGTAGTTTGCAAGACATACTTCTGTGGTATGCAAGGACCGCGTTCAGGGTTCGAATTACGGGGGAGCTAAGAGAAGCTTGGCTCCCCTGAAAGGCAGAGCGGCTCCCCTAAAGTGATTCAGCTGATACGTTCGGGGGGAGCCCTAAAAATCTTTCAAACGAGGCAGATGATCCATTCTGTTCCCTTCAGCACCGTGGACAGCAGCATTGTTTGTCCGTTGTGTACTGTGAGCGTCCACACAACCACCTGATGTGCTTCTTTTTGTGGGTTTGTGCATTTAGTAGTTTTTTTTTTATAGTAACCATATTTTTGACCGTGCTACGTGCACTAATATAAATCTGCATGTACGTGACATGTGAAGTTGCGGAGCACGTGCGAAAATAAGGCAAGGCAAATTTATTTGTATAGCACATTTCATGTACAACACTATTCAAAGTGCTATACATAAAACATAAAAACATTACAGCAAGGTGCAGAGGAAGAAAAAAAATACAAGTGTGTTAGAAAAATAAAGACTAAAAAAGATAAAATTGGTTACATAAAAACAGCAAGAAAAAGCTCAGATAAAGAAATAAAGTTAAGATTTCAGCGTAAAAGATCTGGACTCTAAATAAAAACTAGTGAAATGCAGCAGAGAACAGGTGGGTCTTCAACCTGGATTTTAATAAACTGAGTCTTTCAGCTGATCTGAGGCTTTCTGGGAGTTTGTTCCAGAAATGTTGAGCATAGAAACTGAATGCAGCTTCTCCATGTCTGGTTTTGACTCGGGGAACTGATAAGAAACTGGATCCAGATGACCTGAGGGTTCTGGTAGGTTCATACTGGTTCAAGAGGTCACTGATGTATTTTGGTCCTAAACCATTCAGAGCTTTATAGACCAGCAGCAGAACTTTAAAGTCTATTCTCTGATGAACAGACAGCCAGTGTAAAGACCTCAGAACTGGACTGATGTGGTCCACTCTCTTGGTCTTAGTGAGCAGCACAGTTCTGAATCAGCTGCAGGTGTCTAATTGATTTTTAAGGTAGACCTGTGAAGACACTGTTACAATAATCAAGCCGACTAAAGATGAAAGCCGGACTAGTTTTTCCAGGTCTCAGCAGGACCTGGGTTTTGTTTGGTCTATCTTATGAGATAACTCCTCTTGTATCCCAGTCTTGGCACTGAATACAAAGGGATGACGCAGGAAGTGGAAAAGGTTGGAGGTGAAAAGTTTCACCCCTGACTTGTTCAAATTTAATCCATTTTCCTTAAAATGATGTCTGCGTTCAAAAGATGTAAAAATTATTAATAAAATGCAGTTTGTTGTAATCACATGTCGAAATAAGCCAATTATTTAGTGCCAGTAATCTACTGAATCTTTCCTCTCCTCCTCTGATGGGGGGCACAGGTCCACTGATAAAAACAGCTGCTTTCAGAGAGCTCACTGTGTTTAACAGTCCAGTAAAGTCCTGCTTCAGAACCTCAGATTGTTGCTTGGACACATCATTTGACCCTGTATGT
>JBAFTA010000011.1:2808764-2818926 GCA_036919975.1 Melanotaenia parkinsoni | reverse complement strand
TTTCTTCTGTTGCGGTCACTGACTCGGCCTTGTCTGACCATTTTTGTATTTTGTTTGATTTACTGATCACTCAGAATCTCCAACCAACCTGCTGCTCGGTTAGGAAGAGGTACATTAATGAAAGAACAAGTGCTAAGTTTGAGGAAGGCATAGCTATGTTACCATCAGGGGAGGCAGGTACTTGCTTTTACAGTATGACTCTAACACATTTTTGACAGTTTATTAAGTAAAAATGGCAAAATTTGAGTATTTCCCTATCAAATCCAGTGCGGAAACCCCGGTGGAAGCATGGGCGAACTGTGCCTCAGCTCTGACTGTACCATCCAATACAAACTGGGTTGCATGACAGGTGCCGTTTTCTGTTCCTCAGCATGTCGCCAATATGAAATTTACAGAAATATTTGTTATAGACCAGGACTCTCCACAGTCTGTGTAATGTATTTAATGTATTTGTGAGAGAAATATTCCTGTTTATCATACTATAAAGCGCAGAGAAAAGTCAGCAGGTGAGGCAAACAGTACTCTGCCTCACCTCAAGGGGGCGCACTCACACACCAACACAGTGTGTGTGTGTTGTCAACTTAGCGACCTTTTGTTTGTTTGTTTTTTAAAGCGACTAGCGACAGATCTAGCGACTTTCTCAGTATTGGAGACTTTTGTAGACTGACATATATGAAAGTAGTTTTCTTCTCAGTGAGGAGAGGATGAAATAAGATGCTCTTTTCAGTTCTTACAATTGTAAATCAGTGCCTCACCAACCATAAACTTCACCGCACGTCACTGGTGCAGAGTCAGTTGATGGACTCCTGGATCATTTCAGTCTGAAAGTCTTGAATGTAATGGATGCTGTTGCACTGAAAAGCGTCAAGCGCACCTTGAGCAAACAGAAAACACCATGGAGAAACACCACTGTGGTCACGAGCCTAAAAAGAGAATGCAGAAAAACTGAGCGGAAATGGCGGAAAAATAAACTTCAACTTCAGTCTGAGCTGTAGAAACAAACCCTGCGTAACTATAACAACGAGGTGTGCAAGGCCAGAGAGCTGCATTTATCTGAAATGATTAACAAGAACGTCAACAATTCTCGCACTCTGTTTGCTAAGATTGAAAAACTTACTAATCCTCCTATACAGACAAGAGATAAGAGATCTGAACACATCACACCAGCTTTGAAATCTTTACACTGGTTTCCAGTCAGTCACAGAATAGATTTTAAAACACTTCTGATCGATTACAAATCCCAGAATGGTTTAGGCCCAGAATACGTCTGTGATATGGTCAGAGAATATAAACCTAGCAGATCCAAAAACTCTGGTCAGCCAGTCCAGACCAGAGTCCAGACTAAACATGGAGAAGCAGCATTTAGCTGTTATGCTACAAACGAGTGGAACAAACTGCCTGTGGAGATTAAACTTTCACCAAATGTAGACATTTTTAAATCCAGGTTAAAAATTTATTTTCTCATGTGCCTAAGCATGAAATCTGAACAGTAACTTTTTAATTTATCTTGCTTTTAATCATTTTAATGTCATTTATTATTTTATTGTGATTATGTGTTGATGCCTTTTACTATTCCTAAATATCTGTAATGCTTTTGTTTTATGTAAAGCACTTTGAATTGTCCTGTACATGAAATGTGCTGTACAAATAAACTTCCTTGCCTATAGGCATTTAGCAGACGCTTTTCTCTAAAGCAACTTACAGTGGTTAGGCAGTAGTGTTAAGGGCCTTGCCTAAAGACCCAGCTGGAAGGTGTTGATGTTCGTCCCCTGGGGGATTCAAACTCTGGTCTATATATATATGTGGTCTGCTCTTAGATCCATCAACCACTGTGCACCGCTGTTATGTGATGCCTCCTTCTCTCATATGCTTTTCCAGTATAGTTAAGTCTCCAGCCTTGGCGGGTCTGCCTTGTTGTTATTACCCTGCCACTGAGAGTACACATTAGCTGGTTGAGTTGAGAACAGCCGGTTTATTTGCCTTGCTTTAATTTCTCTCGTGTGCCTCTTTAGGCGGGTGGCCAAGGCTTGGAGTCGTTGTTTGGCAGTTTCTAGTGCTTCAGGTATGGGCATCTACCTGTTTTTTCATTGCACCTTTCTGCAGCTCTGATAGTTGGCTCACTTCTCTCCGAGCTGCCTTGATTTTAGCCTCCAACCTCCTCTTCCATGGTGGATATGTATCTTTATGGTTGCTCTTTGGATGATAGTCAAGCACCTCAAGGATCACTGCTGCTGAGGTGTAGATCAGCTCATTGGCTTTAGTGATGGTCATTGTAGGAATCGTTCTCAAGGCTGTATTCACATCTTTCAGGAGACTTTCCGATGGTGCTCCACCCAGCCTCTCTAATTGGTGTCGGGGTTGCCTGATGTTCATTTTTGCAATGATCTTATCTCTTAGGTCAGTCGCTGCCTTGCTCAGCGTGATTGTGCTTATTGGGGCTTCGTACCCAATCTCTGGATGGGGAGTTGTTGTTAATATGTAATGTTGTAATGTCAGGTTAAGTTGTGCACGCATGTGTGTAGGCAGGGGTGTTCGGATGGGATAGCTGTGGTAACCAAGAAACGGAGCTGTGGACACTTGTTCCTGAAAAACTGTTGCATTCATGATTCCCAGTCTGCATGTCTGCTTGAGACAGGCAGACTTAGCAACACTGGTCTTCATTTCCATCTTCTTCGCCTCCATAAAAGGAGGATTTTCAACAGTTCTGGTAAGTAAGGAGGTGCATCATCACCTGGTACAGTGCTACCACTGTATGTTATCTGGTCTGCTGGGTTAGTGATCAGCTGCAACTCATCTCATCCCAGGACCTGTATACCTCTAGGACCCTGTGGTGGACAGGAAAGATCACTACCCTACCCCAGTCTCAACCCCCGCCCTCCAACTCCATCACTCATAGCACTTTATATTTATATTCAAATGTATGCATTTCTTTTTATTTGTTCTTTTTGTAAATATGATATTTTATTATTTTTTACTGCTTTTTTAATCTACCGCAGTCCCAAGACAAATTCTCTGTGTGCGCAAGCTTACTCTGTCTAATGAAGTTTGAGAGATGCAGACAGCTCCACTGCAAGTTCTGAGGATCTGAAACAATATGCAGAATTATCCATCAACAAACTAAAATATTTTTTATTCATTTATTTTTTTTGTTTGTTTGTTTTAATAAAACATCTACAATTGGTTCCCTAAACTGCATGTGTGTGTGTGTGTGTGTGTGTTAATAGTAAATGGCTTCATTAAGGCAGACGCTCTCTCTTCTTTCATTTAATTACTAGAGAAAAGGTTAGTGCCACAATACAATTTACCAAATGTGATTTCTTGGCAGCTATTAACAGTATATGTGTGTGTGTGGGTGGGTGTGTGTGTGTGGTGATGGAGAGGGGGAGGGGTCTACTTGTGATCTTTGGGAGTGCTGATTTGCATGCCATCATCTCCTTTGCTCAGCTGAACCCAGTCTCATAATAAATGTTGCAAACTCAAAGTTTCTATCATAGAAGTTGGAAGTTCAGTGCAGATAAAGTGATGTTTAAAACTGTTCTGATCAGAAACACACACACACACACAAAAACAAAACAAAACAAAAAAAAAACCCTGGATCTGCGAGTGTGTGTGCCATAAAAAAAAAAATAAAAAGAAATACAACTTGTTATCATATTGTTACACCCGCACCAGGCCCTGCCATGGACACACCTGCCACACAACGTCGGAGTCATTCCCCTGAAGACTAATCAGTCGCACCTGTAATTATTCTGATCCCTGGACCATATATACTCCAGCTCTACATTCACTCCTCGTCGGACCTCGTTGCAACTTTGTTGGACTTTCCTGCTTCCTCCTTACCGGTCTCAACTCACCTGGCAGATCTCCGGACTCCAGTGTCTTCTCCTGAACTACTCCCAGTCGTAAGCTCCTGTGTTTAAGATCCGTGCCTGTAATAAACCTTGGTCAACTCTGATCTGTCTGTTTGAGGTCCTTCATAACACATATCACCACTTTGTCTCAAAAAATCCATAAATCTGTCAGTGCAAATACAACAAAAGAAATCCAACTATACAAGTACTGAACATATGATTAAATTAAAAAGAACAATGTATTCATTGAAACTAATTAATACCATATTAATCCCCCTCCCTAATTTCACAAACACCTGACCTACACTGCCTCTGGTTGGCTAACAGTAAAACTGGGATCAGCTCAGCCCTGTCCTTACAGGCCGAGGGTAGTTAAACAGCACAATAGACAAAGAGAGAGGGAGCAATAGAGCGAGATGGAGAAAGAGATATTCTATTTAAATAAGTAGATGGAGAAAGATATAGATATAGACAGAGTTTCTTTTTGGTAACCATCGCTTGCCCTTCTATTGATGACCCTGTGGCAAAGGGCGCACGCTCAATTCAAAGGCCATTGAGGCCACTAGCCCCACATGTTTTCAGGGACAGGACAAACCCACTTGCTTTCCCTGATTCGGTGTTTTATCTTGTTGTTAAGCACTTTGTGATTTTATCTTGAAAGGTGCTATATAAATACACATTTACTTACTTACTTACTGATGAGTACTTGTGGCAGAGGTACAGATTCAGCTGGCCTGGCATTGTTTCTCTGTGTAGCCTGCTGGAGCCGCATTTCATTAAACCACATGACGTAGCAAGGCCCTAACCACTGTGCAGTCTGTCTGCATTGCACTGCGGTTCTTTGCCTGTAGGACATTTCTTTACAGTGTAGGTGATGCTGAAGGTCTGTCCCAGGCAAGTGTTTGCAGGGAAATAAGGAGTGTAACCCTTGCTTTGAAGCACTTCTTAAACATTTTCATCATCTTCCCTGGCCATAAAGACACTTAGAACATCAAGGAGGCGTTTTACGTAGTTGTAGGTATTTGACATTTAATTTAAATTTGACATGTAAAAAAAATGTACTGGCTGACTTGTTTGCATTAAGTTCATCTCCCTCAGGTTTCCCCAATGTTATCAGTGTACTAGACTATACCCATGTACACATCCAGGTCCCTGCTGGACCTGTGGAGGCAGACTACGTAATCCGAAAGTTCTTCCATAGCCTAAATGTACAGGTACGTATTGGGGATCATTGTCCATAGACTTAATTGGATTTCTCCTTAAGAAAAGCACAACCCCTTTGAGTAATGCTGAGCAATGTTACAGTAAAGCATCTCACCATTGACTTCTATCTTCCTTGCATACAGATGATCTGTGATGGAGATAATCTAATTTACAACACTGAGGCGAAATGGCCGGGATCAGTTCATGATTCCGGGATCTTCAGAGCATCCTCACTGGCACAAGGCAAGAGAATATTACTTACCCTACGGGGTTTATGTTTGAAGTAGAGGTGTCTATAGCATAGGCATAATTTCAGTAATCTAATGAGGTCAGGTGTAGAGGTCATCTCAAAAGGAATTCAAAGTGCTTGTCATACTTTATCCTAGATAGCCATATATATATATATATATATATATATATATATATATAAAAAGGCACATGTTGCATCGAATTGCTAAGTCTTAAACACATGTATATCACACAAACATGTTTCTTTTTCTGCAGGAAAGTTCAGTGGTGTCCTTCTTGGGGACAGAGGCTATGCGTGCTTGCCGTACCTCTTCATATCCTGATCCAGGAACGGGGCGAGGAGGGCATTTAACTATGTGCATGCTAAAACAAATGACCTTTGGCCAGTTTAAATCCTTCATTGCTTAAAGTTCTCAGGCACCATGGCTGACTTCTGAGACAGCCGTCCTAAATATAAATATACCTAATATTTTGTACATTGTTTTGTGGACAACTATTCAGGCTCAAGTCTTTTCTTGATTCACTGCAGGTTCCAGTGCCTGAAAGGACTCAGAGTTTCTCCTGCTCAGGCTTGTGTCATCATCATTGCCTGTGCTGTCCTTCACAATCTGGCAACAATACACTAGGAGAGGCTGCCCACCGTGATGGTGGAGGAACAATGGGAGGACATCGACATGGCCATTCCCAAACAAATGGATGAAAGACCAGTGAGGGACGTACACAGGGACACAGATTTCTGCTAATCCTTTACATCCTTTGATTTCATTCATTAATGCAGATATTTCATTTGAATTTCTTTTAATTTAACATTGACTCAATGCATTTTAAGTTGGTGCAAGGAGGCTAATTAGATAGGAGAAACATTTTCAAAACATTAGCTATCCTGTGTAAAGGAAAGTTTTCCTGTCCACGGTTTCGTCATGAAGCCCAGGACTGAGGGCTTGAGACTGAAATGAAGTTTTTATGTAATCCACAAACCAGATGGAAGATGAATGCTTCTACTCCTACCAGTTACAACGATGTAAAAAGACACCGTGTCTGTATTCTCTGTTGTGGTCTGTGGGAGTTTTTTCTTTTTCTTTTTTCTTTTTTTTTTTAATAATGTTTTGTTCCTCAGTTATCTGGGCTTCATCTGAGTTAATTTTTCCTTCGTACCTGCCATTGCCCCTAGATGTCCTCAGCTACCTTTATCTGCTCACCACCTGTTTGTTGTTGCTCATCACCTGTTTCCATTCACCTGATCACCCATCCCATTATTCATTATAATCATTATAATTTCCCTCTGGGGATTAATAAAGCAGTTTTCATCTCATTTCCATCCCAGTATGTTACTTGGTTTTCATTGCTGATTGTTAGATCGTGGTTGTCACGGTCATTGTCATGCTCCTACTGCTCTTTTGCCCATGTGTGATATGCTTTCTCCCGAGTTTGGCTCCCTATTAGTTTTGGGTTATATATACATATATATATATATACATATATATATTGTTATTATTATTATTATTATTTTGCTGTTGCTTTGCTTTTGACTGTCCTAAATTAAACCGTGAATTCTGTCTTTTTTCTCCAACTGTTGAGTTTTGCATTTGGCTCCTTATACTTCATACTAACTGTGGCCATTTTTTATTAGCGAGATAACCCTTTTATCATTTAGAAGATTGAAGGTAACATCTTTATAAAAGGTCTGTATTTATTTCAGAAAAAATACGTAGACCAGCTATCAACGTTCCTAATCAGTCTTTTAATATACGATTGGGACCACTCTGATAGTTTACAGCAGTAGAGGAAGAATATTAGTTTTTAGAAGACAGATTCTGCTGAGCCAGGACAGAGGAAGAGACGTCCAGCAACCTGAATCTACTTTAATTTAGCCAAAATAAATGATGAATTGATTTTAAATATTTGGTGGAAAATTTGATAGTATAACAACAGGCATAAATGGACTGGGTGAGGCATCACGCTGAGAGCGCACAGTTTCAAAGAACACTGACATTTCTCAGCGGAGACGATGCTGTTAAAATGTAAATGATCAGTTTTATACAGAATTTCTTTATTTCTTTATTAATTTATTTTTTTATATATATAATTGAAAATAAATGAAGGTGTTAAGGGGTTAATGATAGATGAGATTGTGGATGCAAGCATATGGTATGCAAGTTATCAATTATTATTCTCACCATGTCCAATAAGTTTGCTTTGATGACATCAGGCCGGCGTTACCATACTTCTCAAAGAAGAACCGATAGATATTCTACATTTTTTAGTCTGTCCGCTGTCACAATTCTTAACTCTGACAGAAGTCATTTTAAATGACATTTATTCTGTCATTGATTTATTTTAGATGAGCTAACAGCCTGTATTGGTATTTATTGTATTATTGTAGATTTTTTAATGTAGTTGTTGTGTCTTCCAACAACCTCGTGGGTATTGTGTACTGATTATGTCTGACACACTGCACTTTGAATGCTGACTGATGTCTGTGGTAAGTCACAAAAGAATTGTCCATATGGGATAAATAATCTGATCAGGATCTGACACACTGACATCGGGGCGCACACTCCACTAAAACAACAAGAGAATGAGTAGTAGTCTGGAAAACTGGCTGGGACAAATAATAGATATTTTATTTATTATTAGTCTGTTATTTTATTTTATTTATTATTTTTTCTCTTCCTTTTGCATGTGCGCTCTGAGCTGAACTTCACCCGTTGCAAAAACTGAAAATTACTCACATATAAAGTTTGGTCTTGGGCTCAGAGGGCATTGCAATATTCTGAGCCAGTGAAATGCACTGAAACAACATGAGTCAATGAAATGACAACGTCCACAGTTTCGTTAGTCAACAGTTACGTGACAGTAATCTTTTGATACGAGCTTCTGCACCGTGACGTTGACAGTTGCAGGTCACTGACTAACAATGACTTGCAATTGTGTCACTCCACTTTAGGAAGTGTGACACAAGCTCTGAAGCCTCGTATCATTTGCTCATCACTATATTCTTGTTTCTGTGCATGCTTGAAACATGATGTTGGCGGGCATGATGAGTTTAAATAAAGATTTGAAAACTGGCCGCAGCAACACAGAAGTGGACAGCAGTGGATAGGTTGTTCCTGGATACTGGAAGAGTTAAGGATCATTAAGTGTTTTGATGGTTGAAAGGTTTGAAACAAGTTGTTCGTGCAGATATTTGATCAAATGTGATCAAATCTTTTCCGTCGTCTTTATCTTCTTCTGTATTAGTACATTGTAAACATGTAAACAACTGATCAAATCACTTTATCCAGCCTCCATGTAAACATGTCAGCTGGGATCTCTGATCAGGTTCATTTTAATTGGATAGAGGAAATATTGGTCTACGTAAATGCAGCTACTGTTTCAAAAGACTGAACACAATTAGTTTTGATAATTAGCTCAAACTCAAGCTAGCAAAAAAAAAAAACAAACAAAAAAAAAAAACAAACACATTTCTTGTCACTGGTGCATGTAAATTTATATATCTGCATATCAACAGTCATTTGTTAAGGTGGACTGAAATGTAGTCTATTTTATTTACAGGAAGGTTGCTGGTTCTAATCTCAAATGTTTGGTTCTGTATGGAGTTTCCATTTTTCTTGTGCATGTATTCCTCCCACAATCTGAAATACAGTCTTTGGTTAACTTTTGACTCTGAACTGACCTGAAGACTAAGTGTGACCGTTTCTCTCTGTGATGGACTGCTGACCTGTCCAGGTGTACCTGCCTCGTACCTGATATCAGCTGGCTCAACACCTTGGGACCCTACATTGGATTTAGTGGGTATGGACAATGGATGGATGGGAAAGAACATAAACCAAAAACATAACACAATCCAAGTACAAACATGACCGTGACAAAAGTCATTTTAAAGTACAAAAAGGTGAAGTATATTTTATACTGTTCGCTTAAACTTGGCTACTGAGGAGGTCATGGCAGTCTCTCTGAATGGCCCTTAGAGGTTGATGGAGCCATACAAAAAAAGGAAATGGTATCCTATGGTACAGCACTGAACCCTGAAAAAAATTAATTCTTCATTGGAATTTTATTTACATAAAATGATCCTGAGCTTTCCTGCTGTGTACGTCCTTCATTAAGAAAAAAAAACAGTTTTTTCATGCTATGTTCCCTCAGCCTTCTTCTCCTCTGATGTTAGTTTGTCAGGGTCTTTATCAACTAATTGTTAATCGCTGACCTGCAATAAGCCGTTAATTGAGACTGTGAATTAAAGATAATAGTCATTAGAGTGAGAAGAGGGCTCACCCATCACACTGAGACAGGAGACGTCACAGCTCTCCTGATGAATGATGGCTCTCAGTGTCAAGATCATGACACCACAAAGCATTTAAAAGGAAACAGATGAAGGTGGCAGGACATTTTTCTCAGAGAAAATTATTGTTCTGTGACAGAAAGCAACTGAATAAGATAAATAAAAGTCCCATTAGTAAATCTGAAATATATTAAATGATCTGCATTTATTGTAAGACTTTCCTATTAACCATTAAAACTGTTGTACTGTACAAACCACATTCACGTGTTCGTGTGCACTATTAGAAAAGTGTGCTTTTATTCAGACTAACAACATTTCTGTAGCAGAGCAGCTATTTGAACAGAAATTTTTGACACAAAGTGTAAAAACCCAAACTTTAGGCGTCATTTTAACATTTCTTTCTAAGTTAAGCCTGGTACACACAAAGATTATTGGGCTGTTTTTGTCCTGATTTTGCCCCTTCCTGACTAAGGACGGCAAACACCCCATTAATTTAAGTTATATAAGGGCCTTTTCACATGGCGTGCTCGGGCCCGGGTCCGAGCACGTTTGACCACAAATTTTGTCCATGTGAATG
>JBAFTA010000011.1:2779684-2793925 GCA_036919975.1 Melanotaenia parkinsoni | reverse complement strand
AGGCACTAATGCAGCCCCAAACCATCAGATATGCAGCTTTTCACCTGTCCACTGATAACAAACTGGATGCTCCCTCTCCTCTTTAGTCTGTAGGACACGGTGTCCATTGTTTTCAGAACCACAAACTTTACATTTTGATTCATCTGACCACAGAACAATTTTCCACTTTGCCTCAGACTCTTTTAAATGAGCTTTGGTCCAGTGTTTCTGAATCCTGTTTACATATGCTTTCTTTTTTGCATGATATAGCTTTAATCTGCATTTGTGGATTTTAGGGTGAGCTGTGTTTCAGAGTCCATGCAGTGACTTCCACCAGAGAATCACGTCTGGTTTTACTGCAGTGCTGCCTGAGGACTCCAGGATCACCAACATCCACTTTGACCTTTAGTCCCATGCAAACAGAAACTCCTCCTGATTCTCTGAATCGTTTGATAATATAAAACACTGTAGATGATGGGATCTTCAAAGTCATCACAATTTTACATTGAGTAACATTATTTAGAAATTGTTTCACAATTTTAAGATCCAGATTGTCTCAGACTGGTAAACCTCTGTCCATTTTGAGGCTCTGCCTCTCTGAAATGCTCCCAGTCATGTTACTGACCTGTTGCCAATTAGCCTAATTAGCTGTCAAATGCTCCTCCAGTTTTTTTTTTTTTTCCAATTACTTTTCCAGCCTTTTGTTGATGAATTCAAATGTTTATATTTTAAGTTTTTCTTTTTGTTATTTTACTTTATTTTATTTATTTATTTGGTTTGTATGTTTTGTTTTCCCGTGAACTCTGAGCTCTCAGCTCTCGATACAGCAAACTCTGCTTAGTGTGGCCGCTGCTCTATGAAAGCTTACATGCATATCACTGCATTACAGATCCTGATGTGTGGATAGCTGAAAGCAGAGACGAATGGTCATATGCAGAGAATAATAGAGGAAGGAAGGGCAGAGAAGCAGGGGTGTGGGTGGAGGAGGGGATGAAGAGGTATCATCCTGATACAGGCGTGAATTTAAAGACATTAATAAGACTGAGAGAGCACAGGACATGAGTTTAATGTTTGGGTCAGGAGCACTTGATTGCATTAAATTAGCCTCCATCACTCCTTTCTTATTCATGATGAGAGACGGACGGCTGAAGAAGAAGACAACATCTGAATGAGTGCTGACATGACCTGGCAGAAATATGAGCATGCCCATAACTGCCAATTAAATGAATGATTTTAAGACTGCAGCTCTGTGTGAAATTAACCATAGGGTAGATTTCTACCATATGCAAATGATGCATAAACTGTCTGGATTGGGTGTTCCCTAAAGGTGGACAAAAGGCCAGGCAGGTTTATTTCTTTAGTACTACAAGACAACTCAGGTTTATAACTTTCTTTTACTGGTTTTTAAAATTCTTCATGGTCTTGGACCTTTTTATCTTTTAGACATTGTTAATAACTACAAGTTTTTAGCTTTTTGCTCCACATTTGTGGAACAGTCTGGTAGACAACCCGAGATTTTAAAGCCAGGCCCAAAGCCTGAGAATGATGAGGTGTGTTTTTATTTTGGTTAGGTTATACACTTGGGTATGTGGAGGCTTATTTTTATTTTGATGTTGAAATTATTTTATTTTGATATTTAATTGTTGTTACGCAAAGCAATTTGTGCTGCTCTTCGCAATAAAAATGTGCTATATAAAGTAAAAAACAAAGTAAATGCAGGATACATATTATAACAATTTACATTTTCATAATCAGACAACAAGTACATAAAAAAACAAGGACATGTCTCCATCACCACATTCTTTTATGGAAGTTTTTAATTCATTTATGGACATAAGTGTTTCTGTAGATTATTCCATCCCCAACGTGCTGAATAGGAGAATGCAGTTTTTCCCAATTCTGTTGCAACTCTTGCAGGCATTTTATAAACGGATGGATTAAAACCCACAAGTTGGCTGCAACTACCATCATACTGATCAATAATGTTGAACATGTATTGTTCTGAGGTTTGGAGTCCAAATAAAATAAATAATATTACCTCTGTGGGGAAATTGCTTATAAATACATAAATATAAATACATATATTCAGGGTGTTATAAAAGGAAAAGATAGATAGCTTAATATACAGGATTAATTCATTGTTAAAAGGGGAAAAAAGCAAAATCATTTCACCACAAGGTTTGCTGTTGTGCGCTGCACGTAGACCAAAGTGCGCCATGAGCCGCACCTCCCTCTAGTCTTCCCCCCACTTGCCTTGTCCACAAACGAAAGTGCAAACACACCAACAATATCACCATTTAGTGCAGGGATCACCAACTCCAGACCTCTTCAGCCAGTGTCCTGCAGGTTTTCACTGCATCCCTGCTGCAACACCTGGTTCAAATGAAATAGTTCTCCAACAGCTTGTTGTCAAGGTCTACACCAGCCTCTTAACGATCCATTATTTGAGTCAGGTGTGCTGCAGTATGGAGATATTGAAAACCTGCAGGACACTGGCTCAAGAGGTCCGGATTTGGTGATCCCTGATTTAGTGGAACATGTCGAAGTAACTTTACATGTGTGTTGTTACTTACCTTGCCAGGAGAAGCTCCGAGTCAAACTGTAGCCTCTTTAGCTTTTAGTGCTCTCTTTGAAAATACAAGCCCAATGTCAATCTGGGTTTTGTACTTTTCTTCATCCGACAACTTCTTCTTCACGACCGCTGTTTTGATCAAGGCAATGTCGGATCCTAGTCATCAACTGGTGAACGTTTCATTCTGTTCTCCGTCATTTCGCATCAAAATACGTGGTGCCATTGCTCAGTGGCTGAAGGAGGGGAGGACTGAGGGCTCAGAGATTAGGAAGGAGGCCTCACATGAACATACATGAACATCTGGCTGGACCGACTGGTGAACACGAGCTGTCTGCTCGACTATTCTGATGCAGGGCAGCCAAAGGTCCCTGTACTTTTTTAGACTTCTATAAGGCCTTTCTCACTATTGAACCCACATTTCTTTTGTGAAATTATTTGATTTTGGCAATTCTTTTATTTGTGTCATTGAAATGCTTTTTAAAAACATAAATAGTTTTGTAAAAATAAACCTAAATCCAACAAATAGATTTGAGATAAAATGTGGAATTAGACAGTGTCTTCCTCCGTATTTCTGCTGGTCACAGAGCTACTGGCATTAGGTGTGGTCCAGGATCACAAATTAAAAGGTAGAAAGATTTTTGATAGAGAAATTAAAACTGCTCAACTGGCAGATTTTATTTCTGCAGGACAAAGAGTAAATTTCTTTCTGGTTTAACTCTGGTTGAGTTCAGCCGGGCGTCAGGTCTCAAGTTGAACCATCAAGTTTAACAGTGTTGCATCCTGGACGCACAGGTTTTGCATCCCTTGCAAAACCACAATGAAAGTCTTGTTCAAAAATACATCCCTGTTAAAAATACTAATAAATACTTTGGAATTCACATAACCAAGAATTTAACAGTTAACTGTTAAATTACACATCAAAATTGGCCAAAACAAAAAGCTTAACTCTTGGCTGCAAAGAGGTTTGAGTATGTTTAGCAGAACTCTCTTATCTAAGGCAGGTGGTCTCTCTTATTTGGTAAATCCCTCCCTCTCACTGTTTATCAATGACACAACAATAAAGGAGATTAATAAAAGTTTTCTAGATTTTATGTGGAAAAATAAATCTCGTAAACCTAAAAAAGAGGTTCATGTTGATGGCAAAAGCCAAAGGAGCTATTTTTTAGACTTCACAGACACTTGTTTAGAGTTGGTTGTATCAGGAAGTGTCCTATTCATCCTAATTCCTTGTGTTTTTTTGTTTTGTTTTGTTTTTTATCCCCAATTATATATTTAACCAAATCTATGGTCTTTCTTTTGGATTAAAATGTCATTTCGCTTCTACCAAATTGTCGATCATATTTTCTAAATTTTACCAGCAGTGTCTCCTTGCTTGGAAATTATGCTTTACTCAACTTCTCACCTCATAAAACTTTAATCTGGAACAATATGGATATCACAGTTAAAAAATAAATCCCTCTTTTTTACTAGATGGTTTGATAATGGCATTTGTGATATTTTGTCCTTGTTTGATGGATCTGGCACTATGCTAACATCATGGTATTCCAGTCCCACTAAGAAAATTTAAATCTTTAGCTAAAGCTCTCCCTAACGGGTTAATCCAACTTGTCAAAAATCACCTCTCTTTTGGTATGAATACTATCTTTGACTCAGACCATAACCTGGCAGAAAACTTGGCTTTTTGTAGTGAACTTTTTACTTTGCAAGCTGAGTTTTTTCTCCACAAACAAAAATGGCAAAAAGTAAATTCATCTTTTATTTACTTTTAAGAAATAAATGAACTCTCTCTTTGTATATGTACATGTTAATATTGTCTAGGACTTCATTTCCAATGTATTATGTTCCATGTAATGTTGTAATGCTTTTTTATTAAAAGAAAAAAAAGCACTGTTATAAGTCCTGTCTTATAACCCATTTAAACTGTTCTTTTGTTTCTTGGTATCGTGATTGACTGTTCGTCCTGTTACTCACTGGGTTGAAAGCCTAACACTTCTGGCTGCTTCAGCTAGTTCCAAAAAGTGGTGCAAAGGGTGGTTGTGTCTTCAGTCAGAACTTCAGGAACAAAGTGAGAAAGGATGACATCAGGAGTTATTTTAGAATGATCCAATGTAAAAGTTTTAATCTCAAATAACATTTATTTTATTCTCCGCCTGCTGTTTAGTCATTAATAATAGTCACAAAGTAAAAACTTGTTTGAAAAATCAGTTTTTTAAATGTATTTTTTATTTTATTTTATTTATGTATTTTTTTTATTAGTACGGGTACCTGCAGAAAATAGACCATAATAACTTTAACATGTTTTTAAATTAAAATGAGAGCAGTACTGATGTAAAAATCAGATTAAAGTACAAATCTGTTATTCTGATTATTTCACTTTATACAAACTGCTTTTTTGTCTGTAGAATATTGATGTAAAATAAATATAGCAACATTTGTTTTCAACTTATAAAAACACAGAAATGATTAAGTAAAATAATCTTAGATTCAGTTTAGACAAAAAAAATAAATAAAAAAATAATCTACATCGTGTATGATAAACTTCTTGTTCAGATGTCTTATCCACTTTATTATATGATACTGCAAAAAAACATCTGTCATAAGTGCAATAATAACACTTTTCCAGGCCTTTTTGGGACACCTTTGTGTCTCTGCCAATGTCAGAATCAAACCTGTGTCCTTATCCTTGACTATAATGTAGCCTGAGGACATTAGGCTACATTATGTTCAGCACTAAATCTCCTATTTCCAACTCCCATGGAGTAAAGCCCACCTACTTTAGTTCTGGTTAAACTGGTGTGAACACAGACTGGTTCATTAGAAAGCACCAAGGTTTTGAGACTCCAGATCAGAGCTGGAGCAGAACCAGAATCACTTCTGTCTGGAAACACTACACCTGGACTGGTTGGAGGTAGAAATGGGGATAGAATTTTTGTGAAATTGATCAATCAACAAAACATCACTTAATGTTCGTTCACTTTGTTTCTCATGAAGGCCAAACTGCCAGTGAGACATGTTTGTATTCTGGGAGAACATTCTTGCACTTATTTCACATCATCCAGGAAAGAAGATGGAGAAAAGGGGAGGTTGCTAAGGAGACTGAATTTACTGCAGCTGTTGTGTTCAAGAAAAGGTTTTTAAGTCTACGCTAAAAGTAAGGTGTGATTGATGAGACTGGTTGCAGTTTAAAATATTTCCCTCAAAAGAGATGAACTACAGTGTAAGAGGTCTCCGGTTCATCACCTTTTTTGTTAAACTGAGTATACAGATGCGTATTGACATGAATGAATGATTGGCAGAGATGAACATAAAGGCGGATTTCTACTCGCATGGCATCTGTGTGCGGTCTGTTATGGTGTAGCTGATGCCGGTGAGTCTGCTCTTGCACTCGAGCGTAGGGGGTGCGCGTTGTTTTGGTGTCGCGTTTGCAGTTTTTCCTCCTAATCTGGAGGTGGCAGCAGTGGGGTATCGGCCGGTAAACTCACCAGGTCAGAGTTCTTGTGATGGTTCACTTCAGTTCTGGTGTTTAAAAGCAATAATGGTGTCCAGTATGGTTCACAGCAAGAAGATCCAAAATCCATAATCTCAAATTGGCCAATCACAAGGAAGTATTCCACGTAACTGTCTGCACAGCTGGGGTGCATGTCAGGTCTAGAAGAGGTGCTCGTCGAGCCTACGCAGCGCCTGTGGTGGTGATGCAGACACCGATGCCACGCGACTATAAATCAGCCTTAAGGGTGCGTTCACGCCAGGATAGTCCAGGGGACTTGGTTTGATAGGGCAGGAAATGATGACATATGTGACATATTTGTTTGGTTTGGTTTGGTGTTTAACTGCACTACACTCAACCGGACCAAACAGCCTAGGCAACATCACGTAGTTACAACAGTAGCTTGCTCAAAATTCCTCAAAATGGCTGCTGCCCAAGAAAAAAAAAGCATGAGGAAGAAGAAGATCTGGCTCATCCATTTTCAAGGACTGAAAACGAAAATCCTTCCCCTTCAGCCAGCTCACTCACCACAATTAAAAAACGGAGCAACATTAAATGTATGCTGTTGTGCTGGAGAGACCTACAAGCGACGGAAATCATGTTTCTAAGTTACAAATCAGTAGTTATTGCTCAACGCCACAGGGGTTATGTTTACCACCCCCTGGAAAGGTAAAATAAATGCCCACAGGTCTGAAAGCACAACAGACATGATTCCAATTGTAAATATAGTTTATTTTCATAAAATCCCTTTATTTGAACATTTACTTAACATGGCAGTTTACTGTTGATGAAAATATAAAACCTGATACTGGTCCACCATCCAAGAAGGTGACCTATTGACTGCAACTAAATGAACAAAAGAATCATTAGAGCAGACAAGCACAGCACATGAGTCCTGAGCACCAAAGCCAAATACGTTCTGGTGCCACCAGTTACTTTCAGAGGTCACAACTGCAGGGTTTTTATATGTTTACCTGTTGCAACACACTCAAATTAATGAGTCATTGTGCAGAACTTGAACACAAGCTGATAGATAACCATTTCATTTGAATCAGGCGTGTTGCTGCAGCTTGATATTATTTTCCTCAAAGCACTTGGTGACAATGTCCGTTAACATGAGAGGTGTGTATTCATTAAAGGTATCAGCAGTAGGCTTCTTCAGGACTGAGACAATAATGTAGGCAAGATGGGGCGATGGCCTGTGCAGGGTCAGATTGAAAATTTGAGTGAAGAGTCCAGAAAGTTTATATGCACAGGTCCAGAGTACCTTCCCAGATACCCCATCAGGCCTTCCTCGTATTTTCAGTTGTTCAGAGGCAGATTTAGGATGTCCAGGGTGGCTCTGGTCACCTCTGAAATCTGATTGGACACCCATAGGTGCCAGCTCAGGTGATTCACAGGTCACTGGAGGAGGACAGAAATGTCTCTCCAGACATGGATCACCAGTATCACTACTCCAGTTTAAAGTCAATTTTAAAGTAGTTTCCTAATTAGTTAACCTTTAAAAATATTGACATTTGGCTGCAAATGTCTATAAGAGATTTTGTCCCTGTGCAAGTACAACTACTAATGCTAATGTAAATTGTGTAAGTAATGTAATAACTTGATGTTAGCATTAAGCTACATAGCAATGCTAATCTAGGTATATGACTGCAGTGGATTAGTTTTTAAGATAATGTGGGGAAACCATGTCATATTTAGTTTTCAGTGAGTGTATTTAGTGACTAAACATCAACCCAGTAAAGGTTTTCACACTGGAGCTGAAAATAAACTATAAAGATTTTTAAAGAGAACCTCTGTAACCACACGCTGACCAAGCTAGAGCTTGGTCCAGTTTAATCTAACCAGGAGGCTAGCAAGGCTGCTGGTTGGTTTTCAAGTAGCATAAGCTACAGCATGAAAATGTGTAACCAGTCTGATTTTGTATTGGGAGATATAAGAATGAAGAGAAAGGGAGTCATTTCTGAGGAACGAGGGGAAGGACATAGATCATGGCTGAGACAGACCCCAGCCCCGGTACCAGCACCCCAACATCTCCTGATGTGGAGCTAGCCACACAAGGATCCAGTTTACCACCATCACCAGACGGTAAACCAGAGCGTATCCTTGCAAAGCAGTACTGTAACTGGGAGGGAGCTCTGCCAGACTAGCCAGGTTTGGATGAATTTTGTAGAACACTTTGTTGTCCTTCTGTGACAGATGGACAATGGGATGAGCAGCAGGCTGATGTGTCCAGAGAAACCCCGAAGCTGAAGTGGAACAGATCCATACATGTTTGGTGTTTGAATACACACAATTAGGGCCATTTCTAGCTATGTGGGATCTCTACAAGATGCTGTTTGGTGGCCCCTAGTTTGCAAAACTAGGATGGATAAAATCCTAATCTATATTTTCACAAGCAAAACAGGCAACAGTCATGATAACCTCCCATATTATAATTAAACATCTAAAGTTGAGCAACTCAAACAAGATAACTGATAAAAAAAAAAATTGTTGTAGGGATGTAGAATCTCCACAGTCAGTTCTTAGAGCTCTGAGTTTTCTTTTACTTAGAAATAAGTGATTATCTTTACATTTACATTTACAGCTCACCAATAGCAGGCTGGTTCACAACAGGCATCACCACAGTTAGTTTCAGCAGACTCAGATTTTCAACCTGCATCACATCTCTGTCCTCCCCATGTCACACCAACACACAGCACCTAAATAATTATCGGTTAAACCATCCTAAAAAAACTATGGTGTCCCTCACATTTCTAAATACAAATAAACTACTATTTACAACATAATGTCCCTGACATTATTTACAAACTACATACATTGTACACACTCAAGTTAATACACAACAAAAAGCAAAAGTAACATTCACAGAAAACAAACTAATCAAAACCCCCATTCACTCCCATCCCTCTTTACTCTGACTCTTTGGTTCAGCCCAATCAGGTGATTGTTGGACAATTTTCAGCAGCTTGGGTCCTTAGGCTGCCCTCATGTCAAGTCACGCCCAGCAAGACCTCAGAGAGAGAGATGTTAGTGACGTTTCCCAAAATAAATCACAACTACAACTTAAGCAAAAAACAATGTCACAATATATGGAACACATTCACCTTAGTGAGGTCACGCCACACCCTCACAACTGTACAGTAACACAAGGAAAGCAACAATCATCTGAAAGATAAACAAAACTGATATTAAATGATCTCAAATGTTGGTTTTATTTTAGCCATTTTTCATTAAACAAACACTAAAGCGGGTTTATGAGAATAAGGTCTAGCTAGCTGACTTGCATTTATTTAGCTAAGCTAGCTAGCAGAACAAATTACAAACTAATCTGTAAAACTTGGCGTTACACCTCCTCCCAACTTACATCACAAACAAATGCCTTACTTTTGTCCTTTGACAGTCTTTCTTCCTCCATTCCTTCCTCCATCTTTGTTTTTCTAAAGTTTTTGTTGTCCCAACACCATTTGCCCTCCATTTTCCCACTAAGAGGAATGATAACTACTTGTCAATCATTCCAGCTGGAATATGTCACTCAGTGGAGTGGAAATGAGTTTGACTTTATTATGCCACAAAAGGTACATAAGGAATAAATAAAGCTGACTTAATTCTTCTCAGATGAGGCTGACATTTATCTTTGGGACCCCCTAGTTGCCTTTTTTTGTTCTTTTTAAATTAATCCCAACTGGGAAATTGCTGGAAAATTTTCATTTAACTCCATCTCTAGTTTCCCTAGAGTAGTGGGTTTCCATGTCTTGGCACCCTAGGAGCAGGGTTAAAGAGCACACAGTGGTTCACCTTTGTTGCCAGTGCTGGGGGCTTGAACTTGGATGCATCAGCCCCATGTCAACCTCTGTAACCACTTGGCCATAATCTGCATGTACCAAGAAACAATCCCGCACACGATCAAGCACATCGCTTCTCCAACTGGACCTTGTGGGAATTTTGGAGGACGGTTCTGCATGATTAAAAATGCATGCATGCAGAACATGCATGATTAAAGTCACCAGTAGTTATTCAGTGTTGTCTGTGGTGTTATGTAGCTGAAAGCTGTGCTAATACCAGCATCAGGTGAGTGCAAGCTGCAGTGATAAGCTGTTATCTCTCTTGGCTGGTAAAATGAGGGAGCAGTGGTTACAGAAATGCAATAAAGTTTGTCTGTTTCTTTAAAGATCTGCTATTTTAACGCCAATGAAAACAAGTCTGAACCCTAAAAGAAAATCACTTTTTGCAGATTAACTGTTCCAAGCTTCACAGGAAGTCCCAGGGACCTGGTGTGCAGCCAGATTTTTGTCCCCTTTACGCAGAAAAATAAGTTGTCGTCCTCCCCTTTGTAGAAAAACTCAGCTCTCTCCTCCCCACCCTCCTCCTCCCGGTCTCCCTCCCACTGCAGCCTCTCAGCCCTCCCACTCGTTTCCCTCTCTCCTCCTCCTCCTTCTCAGAGGACCAGCTCCGTCTTTCTGCACTTGTCTCTGCAGTCAAGGAGAAACTAATTAGAGGAAAGAATAAACGAAAGGAGCTGTTGGAAAGCTGAATAAACCAAAACTTTACTTTTCAACAATATGCCTCAGAAAGGTAAGCTCGATCTTTTTCCCCCTCTTTTCCTCCGCCTTCTGTGACCTGTTACTCCATCATTCCCAGCATGGAGCCGAAAAGTTCCCATTTGTTTAACAGACGACAAAATGAACAGCAGCTGATTATCATGGAAACCTGCATCAGAAAAAGGTAAAGAGAAAAAACGTTTCCAAACTTTCCATTTATTCGATCAAATCAATAGTGTCGCTAACTCAACTAGCTAGAACTGAACCGGGTCTTGCTGAAACGCCGGTCCAGCCGGTTCCTCCGCACAGGCCGAACCGCCGGACTGGGTTTGGGTTCAGATTTTCTAACCTGCCACAAACAATTATAAAATCAGTTATGAAAACTAACTAACAAATAAACAAAAAGCAAAAGCTGTCTCAGCGCTCAGAGGGGAGGTGATGAAGAGGAGGAATCTGGGTCTCCCTCTTCCTCATCGTGATTTAAATACAACAACTTTCCCTGAAAGCTGCTGATTAATTTCAATTCTGGAGAAATTTGTTATTAATGTTTTCACACCCTTTCATTCCGGACGATGGACTGCTCACTTTGACCTTTTCATTAAACATTTTTAAAAAGCTGGATGTAACTAAACTAGTTCACCATAAAACCCCGAACTTCACACATACACCCACGTACACACCAAACACGGGACAACAGTGGATCAATTACACAATAATAATAATTATTATACAATAATATTAAATAAAT
This sequence comes from Melanotaenia parkinsoni, assembly GCA_036919975.1. Lineage (NCBI taxonomy): Eukaryota > Metazoa > Chordata > Actinopteri > Atheriniformes > Melanotaeniidae > Melanotaenia > Melanotaenia parkinsoni. Next base: position 2,782,598 of record JBAFTA010000011.1, on the reverse strand, counting down.
AACCGTTTTGTTTGTTCCGCTGACGTGGTCCAGATTTAGCTCCAAAGAAGAAATAAATATCAATTTATATTTTTTTAAAACAGTAATTAATAATATCTGCGTGAGCAAGTATGTCTGAGTCTGACCATTTTATTTAAGATCAATCTTCACATCAGTGAATGAAGAAGAGGAGGAGGCCTTTCTTCATCAGGCCCAGTCTTCATTCCTGAGGAGCTCGCGCTGTTTCTGCAGCCGGTGGAACATTTAGGAGTTCAGCTCTGCAGAGAGAAAAGTTCTGCTGCTCAATCTTCTTCACTGAATGATAAAAAATAATAATAAAAAAACGTCTATTTACAATATAAACTGAGCAATCTGACCTGAAGGAGATTTTTATAGATTTTTTAATAGATTTTTAAAAATATTTTTTTGTAAACTTACTTTCTAGTTTGATTCTGGCAGCTTTCTGATGTTATTTTTTCCGTCAACCTAAAAGTTATTCTTTGTCATTTTAGTTTAGATTAATTTATTTGCTTTTCATCAGTTAAATCAATTTATATCACTTTACTTACGTGCAGGTCAAAATGTGGGTTTCTAGAACAATAATAAGAAGAAACGTTATGATGCAGACATGAAGTTAATTCCACATTTTATTATTTTCTTTTATAATTCGTGCCGCTGGATGCGTTTAGTTCGTTTAATGTTTCCGTAAAAACGCAGCTGACCAGTAGAAAAACACTCAAACTTCATCAGATCCATTTTTAATTTCCGCAGCTGATAAATCTGTTTTAAAATCAGGTAACCGTGAAAAATCTGGAAAACAAGTAGTAAAAAAAATCCTCTGAATCCCCTGGGAAGTAGAGTGAGAAATGGAAAAAATAAAACATGATTTCAGAAACAGTTCATTTCCTCCAAAGAAACGTCTCTTCAGACTGATTTCCGTCTATAAGAATAATAATAATAATATTAATAGCACAATAATCTCTTTAAACGATATAAAACTAAGATTTTTCATTTTAAACATATCTATATGGAAAAGAAGCTGACTTTTTAAATGGTCACGGAGTTTAAACCGAAGAGCTCCAGCAGCTCCTCAGAAATATTTTAGAAGATGAAATAATCAGTTTGTCCTCTTTATCAGAAGAAACTCTGACTTATTAGAACATCCTTTTTATGCTAAAATACTTATTCAACTGAGATAGTTTCAAATTCTGACATAAAAGTACGTTATTATTATTATTATTATTATTATTATTATTGGGGATTAGTGTGATGTAGAAGCGGTTGGGTCAGGGGCGCTCCTCGCCTCTCTGTGGCCGGCAGCAGCGCTCTGCTCTCGGCTCTTTTCTCCTCATATCAGCGGTTCTTTTATGTCTCAGGCGCTGGTCAAATTGGACTCCCCGCAGCGGTTTTGTGTGGCGGCTTTTTTTAACGAGCCGCTGCTAACGAGGCGACGGCGCACAAAGCCCGGCGGGTATTTGCGGAGCTGATCTGCGGCTCTGCGCCTCTTTGTCCTCTTTCACTGGGAGAAAAGCGCAGAGCTGTAGCGGGAACAAGGTGCCGGAGTCGGCCTGTGTGCTGGGTTTGTTCCTGTGTGGAGCTCCGTGAGCTTCTTTATGAGACTTGTTAATGACATCAGCTTCAGATAAAAAGCTGCTTTGAAGCTTTTCTCCAGCGGGATGAATGCCACGAATCCAGGTCCCGTCTGCTTCAGCTCCCTTCACTAACTCAACAATTTGTAGTTTTTTTCGAAAAACTTTCCAAAATTACAAACTGTGTAACCTGATAAAAGTTAAAAATATTTTTTTTATATAAAACATGAATTTTACTTTATCTACTCATCCATTTTCCACCCACTTTATCCTGGCCAGGACCTGGGCCCTGAACAGAGATCCTTTTAAAAAAACATGTTTTTGTCCATTTTTATCTTTTACTATTTACTATTTTATCTATTACCTTCATTCTTTCAGGAGGCCCATAATTGATGTTGAAAATAATAATTCATCATTTAGTCCCAGTAAAGACAAAAACAGTCCTGAAAACCTCCCAGGATCATCCCAGTTTTTCACTTTTCCCTTCTTTCAGGACAGAGATCTAAACCTGGTTCTGTGACATGAACCTGGACATAGAAAACTTTTTATTATTACTCTCATAAAAGAATTTTTTTATATTATGGTAAACCCTCTGATTTTCAACACTTATACTATTATTTCTAGTATTACTACTAATACTAATAATAAGAAGAAGAAGAAGAAAAGGAAAAAGAGGAAGAAGAAGATGAAGAAGAAGAGCTCTGTTTGTGGCATAACATCGTACCTGAAAAACATCCAGCTTTAAACAGAAAAAAATCTTCTTGTATCAGCTGTGTACAAGGTTTTTATATTGAGCTAAAATGCTGGCGTAGTTCACCCTGCAGAAACATCTCAGCTCCTCCCTGCAGAGCTGCACCTGCTGACTTTAGCTTTAACAGACTTTTAACAGTTTGGGTTTTTATGACCTGACAAACTAAAACATCCACACTTACGGACTGATTCTGCTCTGACAGTCCAAGTCTCTGTTCTTTGTGGACCAATCCAGTCCAGCACTTCTTCTTCACTACATGAAAAAAAGGTTCCCTTCCCCTTGAACAAGGGAATTTAGTTTTTCTTTCTCTGTATGTTGTTCCCTGTGTGTGTGAGAAACATTGCTGTAAAAATAAAAGCAGGTAAACAATATTTGTTTCTACAGATTACCGAAGTCAGACGAGCTGGGAGAGCGGCGTGGCCTCCATCATGCAGAATAGTGAGTCTCTCCTCATTTATTCGTTTATTGTTGTTCATGTTTCTGTTTCTGCAGCGGCTCAACACTGTGTTATTTAAACCTTTAAAAAATCTCTGGTCACATTATGACGTGTGTCTCATTGACTGAGATCAGTCAGTATTTTCAGTGTGTGTGTGAC
>JBAFTA010000011.1:2722960-2735453 GCA_036919975.1 Melanotaenia parkinsoni | reverse complement strand
CAGAAAACACATTTCACTGTGCAATTGTACTATGTATAACTGTGCATGTGACAAATAAACCTCTTTGACTTGACTTGTTAAGTCAGTGTTCCTGTGATTTCTGGTGGTATTGCTCCATCTTCTGCATCAAGCAACAGATTGCTAAGCTCCCTGAAAACAGACCAAGTTATGCACATAGCTGGTGCAGAAAATGTATGAAACTGTCCATCCATCTGTGTATCTTCTTCTGTGTTGAGCATAAATGGGCCTTTAGTTCCAGGTTCTGTCCTCAGACCAACGGCCGGGCTGAGTGGGTGATTCAGAAACTGGAGTCAGCACTGCGATGAGGTGATCGAGTGGCCACGTATGCTGAGTGGAGTACACTCACAACGCTCACATGTCTTCAGTCACTCATCTCTCTCCCTCTGAGGCCTCTTTAGGGTATCAACCTCTACTTTTCCCCAGTTACGAGGACAAGATCATGGTTCTCGTCATGCAACATCACATGAAGGGGTTGCTGCAGACTCGGACAATCCACTACAGCTACACTCGTTCAGACTGCTGAGAGAAACAAATTGATTTCAGACTGGCACAGGACCCTGGCCCTGACTACAGGTCAGAAGGTCTGATTATTGTCCTTCATCCTGGAATAATGCCTCATCCGGGAATTACATTAGGTCCTGGTGAGTTGCTAAGAAGCTCCCCCTGAGGGGCATTACTTTAATGGATCCCCAAGATCATCTTGTTGGTCTGGGTCATACTCAGATTATGTGAGTACTGATAACTGTGTCTGTGCCTACATGAGAGATAATATTCCTGAGTGTTACTGATGATGTGACAGAGTGAAGAAGTTTTGAGGGAGTATTAATAGATTGCATGATATATTTTTAATAGAATAGTTTAATAAAACACATAAGAAAATCTGCTTGAGTCTAACTGCTCAGTGCTTTATTTAAAATAAGTAGTGCCGGGCAACAATTAGAATTTCTGATTAATTGTGTGACATTCTGCGATTAAAAGCTGCTGATTTGTTTAAAGCAGGGTTGTAAGCAGCGCTGAGTCAGGTCTGGTGGAATAGGAACACTCTGAAAGCCAGCAGGACTGCAGCCCTCGTAAAACCAAATTGAGTAATCTTAAAATGAATTTTGCACACAACAATCTGATAAATCCCGATTAAACTTTACACAGTAGCAGTTAAAATAATTATTCTAAATTTCAACTTAAACAATAATGTCAGCAATCAACTCAGCCCTCCTATTGTGTCCATTCATCTCCATATTCATCAAATAGCCTGAAAATAATGGGGAAAGGCGGGTGGGAGGGAGGGTTCAACAGTAAAGTCTTTACTTCCTGCCAGACTAGATGTGTGACAGGATTGATTGACAGTTTATACATCTCTGAAACTCTCTCTACAATAAAATGTATTATTATTATTATTTATATGCATTGAATAAAAGGTAAATTAGGCAGCGTCATTTTGACCCCAGAGGCACAAGGTGGGACAATTCTGGGAGGACTTTACAAGAGTTGAATAATGAAAATAAAAAGTCAGCAATGTGAACCTGTGCAGAGGGAACAGTGTCTGATATCTGACAGTGAATTTCAGTTTCTCTACTGGAACAGACAGAAAGCAGGATTACATTTTATTATGAAGGGAATTCTGCTTTTAACTTAAACTTGAGATAAAAAGCTGTAAAGAGGGAATTTGGACGTTGCACTTTCTGTCGTAATTCCATGGTATGAGCACGGTAGCTACGTTGGGAACGAGCATACTTCTTCCCCCATGTGGACATAGCGGATATTCTGAGGATGAACAAACCTTGACAAAAAAACATTTCATATTAGCATGTTAATCTTAAAATGTGGCGATGGTGGCAATCGTTAGCCAGTATCATCCCTCCTGTGACCTGAGGTGCTTATTAATATGTTAACATCATGGTGCAAGGAGGATGAGGAATGCTGAAAAGAGAGATGAGAGGCAGAAAGGTGTTTTGTAAACCAGTCTGGTTTACAAGAAAGGTGACTGCTCAAAAGACACCACTGAATCTGGTCCAGCTTCCAGCCCAAGCCCATCAGTTCACCAAATGTTATGAAATCTGAATCTTTTTGTTTATGGCACCTAGAGGGCCTCTCCCTTGTGGACCTTGTGGGATGCTACGTGGTCATCACACGGTTAGTTTCTGGAGTAGTAGGCAAAACTCAAACAGTGTAATCTTTTTAAAACATGCAGAAGCAGGATGCATTCATTTTATTTCGATAGTCAATGTGCAGACCCAAACATGTGTGATGATCACATTCTGATGTACAGTATCTGGTTTACAGATCAGCATTTAGATCCAAACATTGCACCATACACACTGATGGACTGTTTGTGTTCTCTTCATCACATTAAATAAATATTTTGGGCTACCAATCTAGAAAACCCTCTGTAAAGCCAAACGTCACTTCCAGAAAAAGCCACACATCTTTTTTTTTTCTCTGTGACTACGTTGAAGAGAGGAGATGGGTCCATGGGTGCATCATTCCAGGTTGACAGAACTCCTCCTCGACATTCAGATGGGATGAAAGCTTTGACAGGAGCAGCTTTCAGACGTGACCTGATGACAGAGATAAAATGTTCTGTCATTAACTGCTTTTCTTCTGCGTGTGCTGTCATAATGAAATGAGGCGGCGGGCCTGTCAGCTGCTGCTGCTTCTCTTCCTTCATAACTACAGAGGAAATGAGCAGTTTTATTCATGTCAGATGTCTTTATATTCCCTCTGTAGTTTTCAGAAATGCTTATTTTACAGGCTTTTCTCTACACTCTGTCCACATTTTCCTTTCACTCTTGCTGTTAAAATAATTCTATTACCTTGTGATTTTGATTTTTATGTTTTTTAAATCCTACATATTCAGTAAAATAATATAATCAGCTAAGATGAGACTAAATATTTTATATGAAACATCTTTAAAAGATTAAATAAGGAACATTTCTGTATTGTGAAAAATACAGAAACATTCAGGGCCACTGTTCTTTCACTGTATTTATTGCCTCTGGGTTCTAGCTTAAGTTGCCTTTCATTGCTAAGCTGATGACTGCCAGATCTACTGGCCTCTAAAGAGGAAGAATGGCTTCTCGATCAGGCCTCTTTTAGATTGTTTGGAGGATATTAAAGCTTGGTAGGGCCTGAACTTTTGAAATTTGGATGAAAAGAAAACAGAGGTGGTGGTGTTTGGACCACATCCACTTCTGCTGATTTGAATCCCTGACAGGAAATTCTAAATAAAAACATTTCTAAGCTGGGTTTTAAGTTGGACAGTGATTTTAAATTAGACAATCAGAGCTGTAGTCAAGTCGTGTTTTTATCATTTTGAAACCATGACAAACCATGGAACCCAGAGGCATGTTATTTAATCTCGGTTAGATTTCTGTAATGGACTTTATTTAGGAGTGAGTCAGTCCTCATTGTGATATTTGCAGCTGGTGTGGAACGCCTCTACAAGACTTTTAACAGGCACTAAGTGAAGAGAACACATCACCCCCGTCCAGGCTTCACACCACTCGCTTCAAAACTCATGATTACTGCAGAAAGATTTTAGTTTAAGAACAACTGATAAGCACTAACAAATCTCAGTTTCATTCTTAGTATAACCTCCCTTATTCTGGATGTTGTAACATCAAGACCCGACTATCAGAGATAAGCTGGGAGATCTGAAGATGTTCTTTATTTCACTAAATTGTCTGGTGAAATTCAGCAAACACTAAATACATTTTATGAACAAATGTAAACATTTTCTGCAGCATTACACTCAGTAAAAGTTGTTTTAGAGTCAAATAAAAGCAGAAAATATCTAGAATATCCAGTAACATGGTTTTGGAAGATTATCCAACCAGCACATTGACAGGTAAGGGCGTCAGGATTGGGTATAAAAGTAAAATCCACTAAAGGCTTGGTGTTTACAACAAGAATGGGTTGTGGCTGACCTCTTTGGTCCAACTCTATAAGAAAATCATCAGTATTTTCAACAAATACTTCTCAGTGACAGATTGTGAAGAACTTTGGTCTTTCAGCGTCCACAGAGATATGGGAAAAAGATTGACGGAGTCTGGAGACATCTCAGAATGGAAAAGACAACGACAGGAACCATTGATGCATGGTCGGGCCCTTCTAGCCCTCAAGCAGCAGTGTAGGAGAAACCACCATGACACCATGATCAATACAAACACATGGACCCAGGAGGACCTCAGAGAACCATTTTCACTCAACAAAGTCCACCACTGGATCCAGAACCAGCTCTTAAGACACAACTACACAAGGAAGAAGACAGATATGCAATCTGCTGAGTTCTCCAGACACCAGTTTGTCTCAGATGGACAGACAGACAGTGGATACGAGTCCTCTGGTCAGATGAATCTATGTTTCAGCTGATTTTGGGGAAAAATTTATGTCTGCTTCTATGTTCCAAGATGAGAAAGGTCATCCAGGCTGATATCAGACAACGTTGTAATGGTAAGGAGGACTTCAGTGTCCATTAAAGACTTATTTGTGTCAAGGTACCATTGATGCAGAGGTGGAAGTTTTTAGAAGACACACACAACCATCAAGGTGACATACTTTCCTGGGAGGTCCAGCAGGATGATGCCAAACTTCATTCTGAGCGACTTTGGAAAAGAAAATGTTTGCTTCATGAAGAGAAGGATCAGACAACAACAACTACAGACTGACAAGTAGGGGGAATCTAGGATTCCAAAAAAGTAGAAATAGATTGTTTTAAAAACACCACAACCCCAAAGCTGGGACAATGTGTAAAATAAACACAGAATGTTGGACATCTCATCAACCTATATTTTATCCATAAACAACATATCAGTTGTTGAAACTAAAACATTTTACCATTTCATTTTGAAAGGGATGGCAGCAACACATCTTTAAAAAGTTTGAACAGGGGCAATAAAAGGCTGGAAAAGTAAGTGACCTGGCAACAGATCAGTAACATGACTGGGTATAAAAGGAGCATTTCAGAGCGGCCGAGCCTCTCAGATGTAAAGATGGACAGAGGTTCATCAATCTCCGGCAAACTTGGTCTAAATTTGAGGAACAATTTCTAAAAAATGTTCCTCAATATAAAATTGTGAACACTTTGAAGATCCCATCATCTACAGTGTATAATATCATCAAAGTATTCAGAGAATCAGGAGGAATCTCTGTGTGCATGGGACAAGGCTGAAACTCAAACTGGAAGCTGAGGATCTTGGGACCCTTGGGCAGCAGTGCATTAAAACCAGATGTGATTCTATACTGGAAATCACTACATGGGCTCAGGAACACTTCCAGGAAATATTTCATTGCTCTGTGGTCCAGTTCTGATGCTCACATGTCCATTGTTGGCACTTGTGGCAGTGAACAAGGACTGACATGAACTCCCTGACAAGACTGTGGCTATGCAGCCTCAAACACAACAAACTGTGATGTACTCTTTATTCTTTCTTTCTTTGTTTATTTATTCTGATCAGAATCAGGATTAATGTCTTCAGCAGTTTGAGCTACAGTAGACCATCTGCTGGATCATACCACACAGGCCAGTCTTCATTCCCACACCTAATGGCTGCACATGACCCCATCACCAGTTAAACACTGGTTCTACCTTGAACTACTTTTGATAGATACTGACCACTGACCCAGTTGTCTGGCCATCACAATTTTGCTATTCTCAAACTTGCTCAAATTCTAATGCGTTCCCATTTTTCCTGCTTCGAACACATCAAGCGTGACGACTGAATGTTCACTTACTGTCTAATATATCCACCCGTTACCAGGTGGCACGATGAAGAAAAAATCAGTGTTATTCACTTCACCTGTCAGAGGTTGTGCATTTAAAACGGAGACCTTCAGGTGCAGAGAGGAGAGTGGGGGAAGAGGAGACGATGAGAAGAAGAGTACAACTGCTCATCCTTTAAGTTTTACCTTTCTAATGAAAACACAATGAATGAAAACGCTGTATTATGTTTTATTTCATTTTTTATAGCCAGCCTGTGAAAACAACAAGTACAATATCATTTTTATTTTTAGATACCTTAAAAATGATGCAACTGTCAGATCAAATCAAAGGTTTTAGGTTTAGTTTAAGCTCCCAGTGTTTCAGGGTTCTTACAACAGCCGACGGTCAATCCCCCCGTGGGTCTCATTGAAAACAGAGACAATAGTGTGGTGGGAGGTGAGGGTAGGCACCCAGGCAGGGCAAAAGGGCAGATAGAGAGAAGCAGATTAAGCACAGAGGACAGGGATGGGAGTCGGGGCCTTGGGCCTATTGGAGGCCTATTGGGGGCCAGTGAGCCAACACAGATTACTCACGCTTAACCTGGACTGAAGCAGCTTAACAGCAGCCAGGACACACTGCTGTCCTTTCTATTCTGCAGCATTGAGAGGACAGTTCTGTCCTCAGCCAACACACTGGGACTTTTTTCTTTTTGTCTTTAAACACAGCAGAGCTGAGGATCACTGTCACTCTCAAACTTATTTGGCCTTTATGCTCCATGATGATGCAGTTTGAAATAAAATGCAGGAGTTTTAGTGAGTTTTGCTGATGATATTCTCATCGGGAAGATCATTTTCTGATACTTTCATCGTTTAAACCATGTAAAAACTGTTTCTGGGATCTTAATAAAGATAATGTAATATTTGTGTTTTTGTAAGTTTAGTGAACTAATTGGTATTTTGAGTTGAGAATACTTTAAATGATATGATGTGATATGATATATGTCATGAATAACATACAACTCTAAATGATTTGTCAACACTGCACTAGCTATAGAATTCAAGCCTTTTTAATATTCTTTTGTTCATTATTAGTATTAGTATTAGTATTAGTATTAGTATTAGTATTAGTAATAGTAGTAGTAGTAGTAGTAGTAGTAGTAGTGGTGGTGGTAGTGGTATTTACATAAATGATTGATACCAAAAAAGATTTACAAGATATGGAATTCAGTTCAGATTAAACTACTAATTCACGACATAGTCATCTTAAGGCACTCTACAGACATAATCCAGTTAAATCCCATTTATTTGGCCATTAGTCCAGATAGCTGTGTTCATACGAACCAACTCCTAAAATCTAATGAAAGCCAACAGACTGCATGGAATCGTCTCCTGGTTCAAAACGCAATCCTGTGCATCTGATGGTGGGAAGCACATAAAAAATACTGGTACAAATACAGAACCGTGGGGAACTCCATACTCTGGTGTGTGAGGGAGACTTGTCACTTACCTTAACAAACTGAAATCTATCAGATAAACGTGATTTAAACCAGCCTGATGTGGTTCCTTTAATCCTAATATTTTCAAGCCTCTGTAGCAGAATGTTGTGATCAGAGCCGATCCAAACCATAACCAAACTAAGTGGCAGCTTGGGGCCCCATGCCACCAGCAAGACCCCCAATTGTGTTAAAAATGTAGAAAATATCTTGAGTAAATCAAACTTTAATGAAAAGTTGATCATAAAAATGTATATATCATTGAATAATATTAAATATAAATGTTGTATGGTACGCGCACAGTTGGGTGCTGTTGAATCTCAATAACATGAGAAGTCAGGGACGAGTCAGCTGCAGTTTTGAGCTATATTGTGGGAAATTTTGCATTTTTGCACACACTGGTACCTCTGTTCCGAATTTTAAAGACACACTACAGAATTTTTGCAGATTTTCTCACCGACACTCCCACTATTGATGGCTAATTCAGCTCTTACATCCTACCTTGTGAGCTCTGTCCAGAAAGTAAAAGACTTATCTTAACTCTTGTCTTATCTTTTGCTCCCTTGTGTTCTTGTGTTTCTTTGCTGAATCAGCCATGGTCCGGCCCTGGTTGTGATCAGTGGTGTCGAATGCAATGAAATCTAAGAGATTATAACAAAGATTAACTGATATATAATAACTTAAGCTAATCAGGTTTTACAGTGTATGAGCAGGTAGCGCTGGGGGTGGGGCTTTTTGAGGGTGGGGGTGAGCTTTTGTTCAGATGGTTGGTGGAAAGAGATCTAAAGCGTGGTAATTGTAGGTGGTTGTTGATGAAAGTGATTTTGTGCCCAGCATGTGTCTGTCCCATCAATATTCTCCCTACCCTTTAATTAAACATCAGCTGTCTCATGCGTGCACACACACACACACACACACACACACACTTCCCTAACTCATACTACTGTGTGTCTGTAGATATTCCTCTTCACTACTGACCATGATTTCTATTGGTCACAATGTTGTGAGGAAAAATAATTATTAGAAAATTCAAACACATCTCTGTCTCAGATGGACGGACGGACGGATGGATGGAAGGACGGATGGATGGAAGGACGGATGGATGGATGGACGGATGGATGGACAGGTGGATGAGAGATGTTGTTGAGCTTCTGTCAGCTGTGACCTTTCCAGTCTGAGTGACCAGACAGAGCAGAGTCATTAGCAGCCATTTATCCCTTTGTGTTCCTGTGGCAGCCCCGCTGAGAGGAGAATAGTCTGTCATTTACGGCACTCCTTCTCAACTTGTGGGTTAAGACCGCCTGTCATTCACAGCATCATTTCTCTGCGTACTAAGACATGTCTTTACCATGCAACAGATTTTACCGGTTTCTGATTTTCTTCTTGTTTCACCCTCTAAGATGAAAAAGTGAAACTTATTTAATGTTGACTGTATATTTTATTTGAGGTTACTGGGACCCATTCACAAAGCTTTGTACGGAAATTGTGGCATTTATTAAAAATCTTTGTGAATGCCATGAATACCAACACTCAGGAGTGCTCTTCCAAACACTGGAGCGCTGCTGTGTTTAAACAAAGTGGGTGTTGTCTGAAATAAAATAAATTACAGTCATGTTTTTGTCAGAGAATAACCTTTGGTGACTTATTTGTTTCAATATAGTAAAATAAAAATAAAAGGATTTGTTTGCAGGAAGCTGGAAAAAGAGACATTTATTTTGAAGTATGGAAGGGGGGATTAAATAGGTTCATACTTTCCACCACTCCTTTTTGAACATGAACGGTATTTTGTTTAGTTGCACCTACACTTGTTTTCTTCTTTTATTTTGTGTTTTTTTAAATGGTTAAAATTAATAAAGAATAGCGAAAGACACGGCCATCCTTCCTGGTTCTGGTCCTGAAGGAGTTTTATTCCTCTCCACTGTCGCCTGCCGAGCAGCTCAAATGGAGAATTGAAACGAAGATGTAATCTGTTAGCTTTGTTAGAGATAATTATTTTTATGAATTGGTATGTATGATCACCGTTCACATAAACTGGACTAATGTAGATTTGTTTTAATAGAATCACAATTTATTGACTTGAATTTATGGTAAAGTGTCTTGAAATTATTTTTTGTGAATTGGCAATATATATATTTTTATTTGATTTCCTTATAATCTTAAAAGTATTTTTTTTACTCTGTAGTACTCTGAGATTACCAAAATGTAAAATAATTAAAATGTATTATTAGAGTGAAACACAGGCTCTGGGCTCAAAGATGTCATCAGTAAAGGTTGTTCTCCTGACAACCTCCACCTACAACACAATGTGCACCATCACGTCGGTGCTGACAGGTTGATGTGATGCAGTCGGATTATTTAGTTGGTTTAAAAACTTTCTCAGATTCTGCCTCTAACTGGATGAACAGACCAACATTTAGCTCTGTGTTACGTGGAATTACTGTCATATAGTTCACAGGCGTGTTCAGGATGTCGGGTTAGATGTGATGAAGCTCTGATCATAACTCGGTTCAGATCTGTGGCTTGTCATCCAGAGCCGGAACGTACCAAACCAGGAATAAACCTAGAAAACAGGAATCACAAAGAGCAGCACGAACACATTCAGGAATATTTTATACCTTTACAAAAGTTTCTTCATATGTACTTTCTCATCTTTCATTAGATGGACGTGTGTCCTAACCGGTAGTGAGAGCAGTTTAATCTTTTCATTTTTATATTCTAAACATGGAAGGTTAACAACTCAGAACAATTCAGTTTTCAAACTAATGATTCAGTTTGGACGTAAAACTATTTTTTCCACCTGATTCTGACATGATCAAGTAAATAAAATGTTTTTATAAACTTGTTTCACTCATGTTTCATATTAAATGTTCAGGCAGGTAAAACATCTTCATCATGACATCATTTATCAGGATTTACAGCTTTGACTCGCCAAGCGTCTCCTGAAATCATGAAGTGATGCTTCTCTTAATCGCCGTTAGGCTGTTCACGAGTTTGATTCCCGCTGCTGGACCAGTGTGTCGGTACAGCATCATCTGAGGTGAGAGGTTTCACTCGGAGTGTTCAGGGACCAAGTGACACAGACACTGAGGGAACACGTATCACAGCAAACCAACACGCCTCTCTGCTGTCCAGCCTCTTCATCATCCCGCTCTATCCTCCCTAAATCCTCCTCTTCATCATCCCGCTGCATCCTCCCTGACTCCTCCCCCAGCTCCTCCTCTGAGATGCTGAATCTTCCTCCACAGCGACAGCAGTGTGTGAACACACAATCCTCTGAAACACAAAAAAGGAAAACAGAAGACGAGCGTGAGGAGAAGTTATTATTTCTGACTAAGAAATTCCTCCAGCTGAACGAGGACCATGGAAGGTTCAAGGATTAGTAATTATTTTACTGCATTCAAAGAAAAATCTAACAAATATTCGCATCTTGTCTAGAATGAATTTTTCTCCCATTTTGATCATTTCCTGGTTGTAATGTGGCTCTTAAGGAAGGGTCTAGAGAGGGTGCTCTGCTGAGTTAGGTGAGGTATTCTCAGACATCTTTAACATCCTCCCTGATGCAGTGCATTGTTCCCACAGTCCTGAAGACATCCGTTATAGTGCTGGCCCCTTAGCTGACCATGGTAACATCACTCAGTGATGACAGGCCTGTGGCACTGACACCTGTAATCATGAAAGCCTGAAGAGACAGGTTCTCCAATACCTCACAGCTGTTCAGCCAACCACCCTCAACCCTTTCCAGCATACATACCGGACCAACAGGTCAACAGACGACGCCACCTCCATGGCCTTTCACATTGTGCTGCACCACAATGGCATTTTATGTTGTGGTATAACCATCACTGTCGTTGGCTTTTGTGTCAATAAATTGTTTTGAATGAAGGAATTACCATTACATGATTCTACTTAAATGTCCTACATTCATTATTTAATATCAGTGGAGTATTAACCTTTACATTTTCTGTCAATTTTACCCAAAGTTGAAACTCCCTAACTTTTGGTGAGCAGTGTATGCACGGCTGCTGTTTGTGGACTTCAGCTCTGCAACCACTACCATCTCACCCAGCAGACTGTTCTCCAAAATGACTGACCTAGGCATACATCACAACATCTGCCTGTGGATAAAAGACTTCCTGATGAACAGGACATAGTTTGTTATGGGCTCGCATCAGTCCTTCATCCTGACACTCATGACAGGAGCACCACAAGGCTGCATGGACCATCCCTTTAATCTCTGTACACCCATGACTGAGTTCCATCTCATAACACCAACACCATTGTTAAATTCACAGATGATACAACCCTGGTAGGACTGATCACAAAAGGGGAGGAGTCTGCATACAGACAGTAGGTAATGAGACTAACAAGAAGACTAGTACACAGAAATTAAGGCAACTCCAACATCAAAAGGACAAAATTGCCCAAAATCACTTTCAGGAATAAATTTTAAACAAACAATAAGCAATGAGATGGTGTGTTTAAAGCAGAAGTAACACCTGTACAGTTATTTGTGTGTGTGTGTGTGTGTTAAGTGTGTAATTACCCTGATCCCAGATCATGTCCTCCAGGTTAACAGCAGCGTCTTCTGGCCCATCCTGTGTCAGCTCCTGGGCTAGAAAATGGTTTTACTGGTTATAAATCAAGTAGTAACTGATTAATAACACCGACAGCAAAAATGTACTTATGTCAAGTTTCCATAACTTTAACTGTATGATCTACATGAGCTGAAGAACCTCCTCTTCATCATCGCAAGATTAAGATCTCTGCTGATCAGCTGCAGGATTCAAACTCAGAGTAAGTCCGTCGGACAGGGTTTCATGTAAATGTTCGATCCCATCAGTCATATGGCTGATCGTAGTATCTGCCCCTCTATTCTGGGTTTACAGAACCATGTGGACCAGTAGAAAAGAGCCCACATCAGGTTTCAGATTTACACTTTATGTCTGACCAGAGGAGGGGAAAGAAGAGACAGCTGAGGTGGTTCTGGTTCCTGCAGGACTCCTGATTGGGAACGTCACTATGAACTGGAGAATGGGATGTTTGCATTTCCCTCTTGGACCAGTTGCTTCCACAACCTTCAGAAACCTGGGGTTGTTGTCTTTGAACCTGAGAAGCTCAGGATTAAACTGTCTAGCTATGGAACTACCTTTACTATTACTAAATACAGTGCATCCGGAAAGTATTCACAGCGCTTCACTTTTTCCACATTATGTTACAGCTTCATTCCAAATTATATTAAATTAAGCTCTTACCTCAAAATTCTACACACAATACCTCATTAT
>JBAFTA010000011.1:2689596-2704202 GCA_036919975.1 Melanotaenia parkinsoni | reverse complement strand
TGTTGTTGCTATGGGAAATTCTTCTAGACTAGGTAGGCTGTCCCATTTCACGAACGTTAAGCAGACTTCGAAGTGTGCAGACTACGGAGGACACTCTGTAGCCTATGTAGTCTGCGCACTTCGAAGTGTGCAGACCCTGAATTGGGACACAGCTTATAATGATCCGTCTAGTGACCATCGATGCTCACTACTTTTCAAGATGCATTGTGGGTACTTTTTCTCTCTGGGCATTCGGACACCCCTAAAAATGGCATGATGCCTATATAGGGCACTATGTAGGGAGTAGGGGTGCAGTGCCAAAAAATCCTGCTCACCAGTCAATGGAAGGAGGCCTTCAGCAGCAGACCCGCCTAAACAAGCTAAGCTTTTTTCAACATTTCCTGGAGCGCAGCAGCCGGTAACACAGACAGAAATTAACAAGCTGCAGTTCATTGTAGGAGACATGTTTCCCCTGTCAACTACTGAATCGCTCAGGTTTAGAAAAATACTAGATAAAATGATTATGAGTGTTCTTCCCACAGACAGACCTTGTTCTTATGGTTTTAAAGCCATTTTGTTAAAATATACAGTAAACACTATGCTGATGTTTGTCCATGTCTACACGGTGAATTAGCAAAAGGTAAGGTAAAGTAATAAGTATTCATGTTGCTTTTCAAATGCAGTAACTAGTAATTTCATTACAATTTACAGAAGTAACAAGTAACTAATTACTTTTTTAGAGTAACTACCTCAACACTGATTGTGAGGTATCTAAACAGGTTTCATTTAAAGACACCATAGATCCCTTGACCGCAAGAAAATCCAGATCTGGCCTAGGGCACCAAAGTGACACGAGCCGGCTCTGGACTGCAGCATCTACAGCCATAACAATGTTGTACATGACGCTTATTACAAACGAGCGAATTAGCATTAGCAACCACTAGCTTGCCCTCATACGTGGTCTTTTTCATAGCCTATGGTCTTCACCTTGATACTTACATTTTTCTTTTGAATTTTTCTTTTAGACTGAATCTGACAAAAAGCCACAGGCTGAGCAGCAGGTATACAATCAGTCATATCCTCTACTGTGTTGTGTTTTTGTTGCAAACAAATTACATCTTAGGACATTTGAGACACCTTACTGCAGGGACCCCACTAATTTTAGAGGGTCCTGATTTCTGACGAAAAAACCACTAATACCGAGTAGAATAGAGCCGAGTAGGTACTAACGGAAAAGAGCCAGGTAAAACAAAAAGCAGACAAGTAATAAAATAAATAGGAAAAAAGTGGATAAAGAAGTGGGGCCCAACAAACACTCCAGTCCCAACCCAACCCAACCAGTCCAAGTTCTTTGTTCTGATACTTTCCTGCATTTGTACCATGAATTAATCTTGATGGATTTGGAAACGGTTTGGTTTCTTACACACATTATTAACGTGGCTATAATTCTGGATACTTGAAAATGTTGAAATTGCAGCTTTTGTCTTTGACAAATGACCTAAATGTGCAGCATAGCTGTGTTCTCCATCAGAAGGCACAATGAGGCTCATCAGATCAGCTGAGCGGCTCATTCGCCAGGAATCACCAAGTTCCAGACAATCGCAGCCCATCAGACTACTGGAGGTCCTGTACATTGTACGGAGGAGGATTGGTCGGGGGATGTGTTTTTGCTCGAGGAGCACATCAGCTGCACACAGTATGGCGTAGACAGTTACCACCATATGCTGCTGACATTAGGTGTGTGTGTGTTTTTAAGGTAAGGCTGCACCACATTGCCAAGATGACTACATTTAGCTTACAGAGAAACAACAGAAAAACACTTCTGTTCAAAGGGTTTGAGCCAAGCCATGTTTTTTGGGCTGTTTTTATCACTATTATTTATTTATTTTATTTTCAATTCTGTTTTACAAGAGCTTGTAGTTCTCTCTCATTCTGCTATGCCCTGTGTATTTTTTAGTTTAGTTTTTTAAGAAGCTATGTTTTATTAACTTTGTTTGTATTCTTCTATATTCACTTATTAAGTTTAGTAAGTAAGTAGGCCTAAGTCTTATAATTGCAAGCCTACCAGTGGGGATGCACCCCTACTTCCTGCATCCCTGAGGGGACCCCAGCTTTGTTACCACTGTATTAGACAAATAAATGAGGTAAATCGGTAGTTTCTAACAAAGCTCCATACTTTTACTAAACTAATATATAATTTTCAAGCCCCAGCTCCTTTATTAAAACACAGTATTCCTTCGAAATGACTGTCGACCCACAAATCAACAAATGAAGTACTCGTCAACCAACAAATTATTTTATCGTGCTTCTACAACTGGCAATTTTCTGCTGGGTTGTCTCATCACCCTGCTCACTGAGGCGGCATTGTACCATCGCTCTATAATTACTACTCTGTCTCTGATAAAAGCTGCAGTGAATAAAAGTTTGTGTCCAACTTTCTAATTATTTATCTGTTGCTGTGAGAGAATGAGCAGCTTTCACAGAGAGCAGAGGCGTGAAGAACGTCAGCTTCATGTTTAATCAGATCACCAGTCATTCAGCATCTGTGTCATTAGATCTATTTTACCTTTCCTTAGAAATAAAAACACTTAGAATTAACTTTTGACTCATGAGCTTTCAGATAATGAAAAAACACCACAGATTACACAGACAAAAATTAATCCCTGAATATTCCCTCAAACACAGTGGCCTTTATAAATATCAGTTTAAATCTTACTCAAATAAATATTTTTAAATATAAAAATATCCAATTATTATATTTATTAGATATTTTAGCCTTCTGTTTAAATAGCTGCAAACTCAGTGATGTTGAAACTGTGTTTCACACATGCTTGCAAGCAGATATCAAGACATGGGCCATTTTAAATGAGCACCATGGCTAATTCAGCAAAGACACATAAGAGGCCATGATCTGAGGAAGAGGGGAAAAGAAAGAGAGAAAGGTACAGAACAAGAGAAAAGGTAAGAATAACGATCAGACTTTTACTGGCTGTAGAGATCTCATAGAAGAGAGAATTTTAAAGATGGATGCTGAATTAGCCATTTTCAGGCAGTGCCACACTGAGAACCATCTGCCAAAGTTCTGCCATGTTGCTTTAATGTGTAAATGAAGCAGTTCTGGTGTACTTTGAGAAGAAAATAGAGGATCAAACATCACATTCATTAAGAGCATGTAAGAAGTGAGGAATATCATCTGGAAAACCTGCTTTGTGGATCTTTTCTAAATACTGTGACAACAGGAAGCTTTGCTGAACTCTCTTCACCTCGGCCCTCACCTCAACCAGCTCACCTCAGTCCTGAACCAGGCTGTGCTACATGCAGCATCTTCCTCCTTGAACGCTCTCATACTGGAAAATAAATGTCCAGATATTATTAACTGAGCCAGGGCTCCTTTCTCATGAGCATAAAAATTTGTCAAGTGCATCTGGCCACGTTAGATAATCCACCAGACAATCACTCATTAAACCAGAAACTGGTGTGTGTTTTAGTTTCCTTCATCCCAAAATGAGTGGCTCTGAACTGAGTGACATTGTCGACTATGATTAACACACTATTCACTGATGTCAGCTGACGCGTTAACAAGCAGACAGAACTTTCCATTAGAAAGTTTAACATGCTGGAAAAGGCAACAGAGAAATGGATTACAATGCTCTACATGACCTTAATTTACACAGCAGATTATCCCCCTGATCCCACCTGAGGAAAACACTGCTGGTAAAAGTTGCTGTTATCCATTAATATATTAGGTGTGCCAATAGACACTGCTCCCCAGGTGTGGAAACATGGCAGCTCCCTGCACTCTAGTATTTCTAGTGATGAGTCAAATGCAGAGCCGAATTTCCCAATTGAGATTTAAAAAGTATAATTTATTATAATTTTATATCCACAGGTGGAAAAGCTATGCTGTCACCGTGACTGACCATATGCCGACGTGTTCCATTAAAGACGTTTTATTGTGAAGACGATAGCGTCTTGAAGTTTCTGAAAGTCCCGTCTCTGAGGGAGAGCTCTTATGACACATTTTGTTAACAATAAAAGCTGTCATTGCAAGCAGTAAAAGTTCCCAGACCATGTGACACCAACGATTTTTGAGGCCAGATGTGTTACTCACATTTGTTCCCTCCAAGCAGTTTTCAAATGTACGCACAGATTCATAGATCTTGACATTACTGGGAGTGTGTACGTTGCCAGTTTTCGTCGTAAACCATTTGAGTATGGA
Source organism: Melanotaenia parkinsoni (assembly GCA_036919975.1). Lineage (NCBI taxonomy): Eukaryota > Metazoa > Chordata > Actinopteri > Atheriniformes > Melanotaeniidae > Melanotaenia > Melanotaenia parkinsoni. The sequence goes on along the minus strand of JBAFTA010000011.1, from coordinate 2,700,004 downwards.
AGCTATGCAATCCTTCATACGTTACAACCAGTTAATCGGCTTCATAGACAAGCTCTCAAAACAGAGCAACGAACTCCTGCCATCACTGTCATATTCTTTGAAATGCAATTTTCTCAGCTGGGAGAATAGGATCAAATACCATGAAATTATGTTGGTAGAACATCCATTAAGGAAAGACTCTACCTTCTCTGCAGGAATTCATCCAATTGAAAAACAATGTGGGCCCTCAATCCCAAAGCAGGAGAGATGGTAGCGTTTTATTTAGGAAAAGCAGTTTTGGGCAGTTGTCTTTTGTCAGAGCATCACACACTAGGAACACTGTCCCAACAGAACCCAGGAACATCTCATCAATAAAAACCTACTCCAAATCAGTCAACGGGCTCCTGGACAATCAATCACGCACACACATTTGTATTTAGTCTTCTGTTGACATCTTTTAACCATGTGTATATATTAACATCTTTATGTATATTTATTAAATGTGTTTATTCCATGAATGACTTTTGTTTAATGTTTATTTATCTTAATACATGTATGTATGTTGTGTCTATTTATGTATTTTGTCACGTTTCTTCTTATGTTTACCTGCCATGGGACTACAGATAAAAATGAACCTGAAGAGCTAAATCTGGCATATTTACATAGTAAATATACATACATATTATATTATACAGGAGATACATAAATCTCCTGTCAGTTTTAAATAAATAAATCTACAAAGCTTCTCTGGTTGGCTGATTGCTGATCCAGTTTGTTTGCTTGTGAGGAGTCACATCAGGTGACATCAGGTGTCCCTCCTCTCAGAACTCCTGCATTACTGCTGCTTTGGTGTTTTCTGAAAAATACTGACAGTGGATCCATCTACAGAGGTCAGTGTGTACCAGCAGGAATAGTTCTGTACCATGACGTAACAATTCAGTGAAAAACAAAAACCATTTTTTTGTTACAGTCGAGTCGCTGCCTTCTGTTTTTGTGTTTAAAGTGAAATGAAGAAACCAAAACAAATGTTTTCTGCTAAACTTGTGTTTTCAATCATCACACTTACTTTCTCTGCCTCCACACATACACCCCCCATGCCCCTCCCACCACACACACACCAGCTAATGAAGTGTAAACGATTGTCTCTTCAGACCTTTACAACAAAAATGGAATTTGATTTGCACTTTATAAAACAAGCGACACACACTTAAACACAAACCTAACAGCTTTAAAGGGTGTCATTTGTCCGCTTCAGTAGCCGAGGTGAATATTCACCCTGACAGTTCCCAGAAAAGAGAGAACACAGGAACCATCAGTCGGTAAGACAGACAGTCAGATAGACAGACAGTCACACAGTCAGATAGACAGACAGACAGACAATTGATACAAGGAACAGAAAATAGGACGATTAGCATCACCTCCTGGTTGAACAAAGAAAATATGGCTCGTATGTGAGACAGAAAAAGGGCACCAGCTGCTCTCATTTTCACCTCCAAATCTGTTATTGTACTATCAGCATGATGGGAGTGAACATGTGTTTGTGTGTTCATTAGAGCCTGGAGAGTTAATGCAAATACTCACACAGACATAATGTTATTGTTATCAGGGATTAACTGGGGTTTTGTGAGAAATTCCTGAAGCTGAGATTAAAATAAAGCTGCTGCTCTACAGGAATCAAGCAAGCACTACAGGACGTACGTAACCCTTAACTTCCCTGATTTCATGTAACCTCTTCTTGACTAGACCCCCCTCAATTTTTACTAGTGCAGCGTATGCGTCTGCATCACCGTAGGCTCGAAGTAGCTCCACAGAGGCTCGCCTCTTCCAGACCTGATGTGCACCCCTGCTACGCAGAAGTACTCCCTTGTGATTGGTCAGTTTGGGATTACATGTTGCAATAACCAGTGTTTCAAGTCAGAGGCTGATCGAATTATTTCTTCGTTATCTTCCACAAGCTAATAAAAACACTGAACCATACTGGACGCCATTGTTTTAAAACAGAAAATACCACCGTACTGAAATGAACCATCAAAAGAACTCTGACCTGGTGAGTTTACCGGCCGATCCCACCTCTCCTGCCACCTTCAGATTAGGAGGAGAAACTGCAACACAACACCAAAACAACGTTTACCCCCTACACTCGAGTACGAGAGCAAACTCACCAGCATCAGCTACGCCGTGGCCGCACACAAACATTTGTTATGCTAACATGTAGAATACCAAAATGTCAGGGAGTTACTGAAGTATTCACTCTTCTTATGACATACTATCTCAGAGATTCACTTCCTTCTGGGTTGGCATGGTGTTTCTAAGATGAATTTGGGGGCTATCCCCCTGACCATTGATAGAGATGTTCATCATCAACATCGACCGAAGGCTTCCTGAGATTTTTACCTGCGTAACTGAAATGAGATGAGTCCATTGATCTATTTGACAGTAGGTGACACTCAGTGCTCTCCTGCCGCTGGATAGGCTGGTGCATCATCAGAAAACTTTCAAAGGCAGGTGTGGCAGAGAGAGGAAAGAGGACTTAATTGAGAACAGCTGAGGATGAGAGGCTGACACACAGCTGTGCCACTGCAGGTCGGGTGCCACAGGCACTGGAAAATCTTCCAAGCTTCATGAAGCCTCATGGGCGTTGGAGGGGATGGTGGAGGGGTCTGGGAGGGTGGATAAAAGGTCAGGTGGTGGGGAGGGATTTGGGGGCGTGGTGGAGGGGGATCTGGCAGATAAGAGGGGTGGTTGATTGGGGTGGGGGTGGGGCATTGGATGTGTCTTTGACCTTGGGGCCCTTGGCCTTGGTATTGGGGTGGTGCTTGCCTGCGTGGTTCTGTCTAGACTTTGGGTGGTTTTTGGGCCTGCGGTGAACTGGCTCTCTGTGCAGCCTGTGCCTTGATGCCCAGTGCCTCCTGGGCCTGCCTGTCATCGTCCCGTGTTGTTGTGTCCCCCCATGTGTCCCCCTATGTGTCTCCGGTTGGGCTTCCTTTGCTCTGGGCTGGGTGGTTGCGCAGCTCTTGCTGCTTTAGCTCTCCTGGGCTCTGTACAATGTGGGCTGGCTGGACCCTCTGGTGTCTGGCCCCTCCCTGCCTCCCTCTGATGTTTCAGGGCTTGGAGCAGTCGCAGCCCGCTTGAAGTGGTTACACTACTGCATTTCCATTACAGTTTTGCTAAATAAAAGCGATATTTCTAAAATTTCAACAAAATTCAATTGCAATTTGCAGGTGTTTCCAGTGAATTCTGGTTTGCACATTAGCTGTAATTCTCATAAAATCTGGTCTCACAAACTCCAGTTTGAGGAGGATGGAGATTTCTAATTGTTTGTAAAACTGCATTTTGCTGTTGTTTACTATTAAGGACAGCAGTTATATTTTTCTCTTTATTTGTAAAAAGATTTCCATCTCCTCATGCTTCCACTCATACCACGCCATATTTACCTGAGATGAACTGGTCACGTGACCCCTATGTCACATCCGGGGAGTAAATGCGAAAAAAGTGTTTTCATTACACTTTTACGATATACATCTACATCGACACGTCTGAAAAACCACCTCATGAGAGCGTAAAACGTTTTAGTGATATTTGAGTGGTTTTTGGAAATTTAGGTTTTTCCATTACCACTTTCATGGCGATATTTAGGTTTTGTGCAGTTCTCGGGTGTTGGAAATGCACCTACATACACGCTAACACGTGCATGCACACTGTGCTGCTCCTACTTTTGGCTGCTTGCTACTGCCATTTGTCTCTGTATGTCTCTCTGCAGCTACTTTTGATGACTGTTTATATGACGCTTTTTGTTTGCTTCTTATCTAGACGTAGCAGCTGGATGTTGAGTTGTGCCTAATCTTTTTTTTTACTTGTATTTACCTATTTTCTTTACATATTCCTTTTCTAGCACTTTAAAATATTTAGATTGTTATTGCAATTACTGTTGTGATTATGGCAGCTTAGTCTGTTTTCCTTTCTACATTTACAGAATAAAATTACATTTATTATCATTATTGTACAACAACAAAATTGGTTTTATTTGTGTTCTTATGTCTCTTTACCCATCTCCTTTTTACTTGTCTGTTTCACTCTTTTTTTCCTTTGTTTCCCCCATCAGGTTTGGTATTAATATATTAGTTATTGGCAGAGCAAATAAATAACAATACATATAAAATAATAATAATAAGGATCTAAAATAATAAAGGCAGCCATATATACAAGATGCCATCCATGGTAGAGCAAATCTGTTCAGGACAATTTAGCACATAGACCACAGTTTTGCATGTCATGATGTCCTGGACATGACAGGGTTGAAAGAAATAAAAATGACTGGAGCTTGTCGCCCATTTACTTGTCATAGCACGGTTTTTCAAACATTTCAAAACGTGTTTGCAGCCGCATGCCCTTTTACATCCCAAAGTGCAAAACTGAAAGTCTTTTTTCATGTATCGAGGCTCTGTGGCATACAGCCCCACCGCTCAAGAATTCCAGGGAACCTAAAAAAGGTTCTACACCTCTATTAGGAATTTTACACCCCTAAAGGAAATTTAGGGGTGAGGAAAAGTTTTGTTTTGTTTTTGTTTGTTTGTTTTTTTTTTACCTGGGTAATGTCGGTGGAAACATGCCAAGATATTTAACCTTTATTACATTGGGGGTGGGGGGTGGAGACTATCCGATTGAAATTAAAAACCAGGAAATACAAAAACATAGTAACCCAGTTAAAACACAAATGACATTTAAAAAGAAAAAAAAAATAGATTTACAAGTGAATTATGAAAAACAAATGCATGTCATGGAGTTGGTTTCTCCGTTTGGATTTAAAAGCGCTCCATGCAGTTAACTCAGTTAGTTTCCAGTCTTCTGCAACATTTTCCAAGTAAAAAGTGCAGAGTGAACAAAAGTCTTTCTACTCGATTCAGACTAAGCATTAAAATGACAAGACTAATAAACCAAAACCCACAGAACATGACACATATGTACTAAGTAGGTAATAATCCAAGCAGTGCCTCATAAATGAAAGTGTACCAGTGGACCTTCGGATGGCCACAGCAGGTCATCTAAACCCAGAGTATAAATCACATCGGTGTGTCGACATTTTACAATATGTAATAAACCTCAGAGAGGCGTGATGAGCGGTGCCAGCCATTAAAAGACATTGAGCAAATGAGTCCACATACACCAAATCTCCATGATCCACCACAGACAAGAAGGTTGCAGCAAAAACTAAATTTAGCCGTAGCTTCTTCACAAGATTTTCCACATGCGGCTTTAATGTAATGTTATTAATAAAGTAAAGTTATTTATCCAAATACTCAGGTATTGGAACATGTGAATCACATCTTTTTCATTTCCCTCTATGGTGGACACTGAAGGAATTATTTGTGGCTTCTTCCTTAGATAACAACATTAGCTTTGTCTTGTCTGCACTGAGAACAAGTTTTAGGTGAAGTAAAGAGTACTTAACAGCATCAAAAGCTTTCTGCAGGGATCCAATGGTCTGCAAGAGTGTTGATCCTAAACAGTAAATAACTGTTATCAGCATAAAGGTGCAAATTAGCATCTGATTAAGACCAGATCATTTATGTAAATAAATAAATCAATAAAAAGGGACCTAAAACAGAACCCTGTGGCACCCCATTGTTAACAGTAACAAATTTAGAATACATATGATCATGTTTATTGCACTGCATGGACAAATGTTTGAACATCAACACACATCATCAATGTTGAGCCATGATGATATTTTCTGGCACCTTTTCTAACAACTTCAGACTGGCCTCAGTAACTCAGATTAAAGTAGGCAGAAGCAGCTTCTGTCAGCCAGGCATGGGCGTAGAATTGGGAAGGGATGATGGTGATGTGTCCCTACCAATATTCAGCAACTCCTTGGTTGCCCTTACCATTTTCCGTGGCTCGGGACAGCTGAGAGGTACTGCGCTCTCTCAGCACCGGCACTGCTATAAGTTCCGCCTTATAAACTATTTTAACTGATCTGATTGGCTCCGCGCTTGTGTTTCTTGCTATGTGATTGGCTGTCACCGCTGTCAGTCACTCTGTTAAAAAAAAAGAAAGCTAGAGCTTCAGGCTAGTGTCAGCGGCTCTAATGGTGGTTGTCTTCAGTCAGAACTTCAGAAGCGAAGAAAAAAGAAGGAAATCAGGGGTTATTTTAGAATGAGTCAATGTAAAAGTTTAAGTCACAAAGGAATGATTTTCCAAGTGCCATTATGTCATGAATAATGTCATAATAGCAGTCACTAAGCCAAAAACCTGATTCCATATCATGAATAAATGTGTTATTTTACCAGGGGAGAGAATCAAAGCTGCAGATAGTTCAGAGAGAGAAGAAGATGAAGAGGAGGGCGGGTGATGTCACTTGATCTACATACATAGTTTTTGTTTAATGCAGTTCCCTGCAAAAAAAAAAAAGAGCCATAATAATATTAACATGGGTTGCAATTAAATTAAGAATGATTAAAATAATGAACATTTCCTTTAACATCACAAACTCTATGCAGCAATTGGTCAAAGTAGACAAAGTCACATAAGATTGTGTTAAGGATGAAGATGTGCTGTGTAATAATGGTTTATCACTGATTATCTGTTAGTGATCACGTTATCCTTCAAGGTTTCATTAAGTTGAATAATATAAGTAGTGGATTTCTTGTACGGTGTGATTAAAGAACATTTCTGGTTATTGAACTGTGGTGGGGACATTATCGAAGTGAAGTACATCTGCCAACAGATCTCATAAAATCCCAGAAATCATTAAGTAAAATTGACCTGTGTTCAGTTCAGCAAAAAGAGATCTTAATAATCACTGAATATATATATTTTTTTAATTTCTGCTTGTTCAGGTTTTTTATCCAGTCAGTTAAATGATTCTGCTAATAAACGTCTACCATAAATAAAATAAAACACTTGTCGTCCAGGTGCTCTGTGGACCAACCAATGTCAAAATCAAAACTACTCCCTTGCAACCAGGTTTTATTTAGACTTTTCTGACCACTCGCCTACAATTCATGAAATAGAAACTTCACAGCAGCTTCAACGGGCTTTAAGAAAACCTGAGCTGAGACAGAGGGAGGAGAAATATCTGCGGAGGCACCGAGTGTGACAAATGAGGGATGAAAAAGGCTCATTAGCTAAAAGGCTCCTCTCTCACCCCCTGCTGGGCCACGTAGGTGTGTGTGCGCTCCAATCTGTATGTATGTGTGTGTGCAGGCTTTCATTCACCAGGACAAAGAGACTTGTCAAGTCTACATGTAGCCAGTCAGGCAAACAGCACAGGTCACAAACACACACATGCACACACTGATTCAGGCTGTATGTTTGGACATGTGGATTGTTTGAGGGCACTGATTCTGTTTCCAAGTCATTTAACTTTAGATGGTATTAGGCTGTCCATTGATTATCATTTTGTCTGAAATTCAGAGCAACCATGCCACACACACACACACACACACACACACACACACACACACACACACACACACACACACACACAGATCTCATCTTTCATGTTGCTGTTTTATAGCCGGATTGGTGGTAACCATGCAAAACTTTCTCTGCTGTGAGTCTGAACGTAAACTGAACTTGAAGGGTGACCTAAATGCTAGTGAGAACATGAGTGAATCAGATTCTGAGACAAGGCTGCTGCAAGACATTTTACTGCCCTAAATACGCGCTCTCTCCTTAATAAAGAAGATTTCTATATAGACCAGAGCAGCTGTCTTTATTTCCAAAATAAATTCTCATTATAAACCCTCAGGCAGCAATTTAATTTACTACTTTTAGTCATTAACAAAAAAGACAAAAAAGACCTGCTATAAGACTTCACAGATTAATATTATTCTGCTTTTTACGGCATACTTGGAAAAAACTTCCGCTTTGCTCAAAATTACTAAACATTCAAAGAAATTAAATCATTTTAATCCTTTAAATGACAGTTTGATTACTTGAGGTCACTGTTGTTGTCCCCAGTTTTTAGGACAAAAATACCCATTAAGTCACATTAAACCCACTTTTTTTATTCTAATAACTGTTACAAAATATAATTATGCATTCTGTGATGTTGGGGGTTTATTTTCTAGGTACATAGTAAAATTTGTGATTTTTACTTTTCACCACTAAAATCTGTCCCTTTTACAGACCTGTGGGAAAAAATACTGTAAGCTACATTAAAAGCTGAATTCTAACATTTGTGAAGAGAGACTTTCTTATCAAGAACTGAGCACCAACAGCCAAAAACATCAAGAGGAAAAATGAACAAAAATGTCCATAATGAAACACAAGGTTTAATGTTCCAGACATAGATCGATATCAGCAGCAGTTTCACCAACTCACTGTAAAATGAGAAATTAAAATCTAAATAAAATGATATACGTCTGGATTAACAATGCTACCAAACAACTGAACAAATAAATTAATAAAATTTACCACCACAATAATAAACCAGAAGCATTCTGACATTTACAGTCATTGAATATGTCAGAAGCACAGAAATCACATTTAAGATCTTTGATTGGCTGGAAGTTAAGGGCACAGTTCCTTTCTGGTTTTCACTGGTGTGGAAAGAGGCAGGAGAGTTGATACCGAACTGGTTTACACCTGCTAGTGGCTGCTTGTAGAGCTTTAAAAATCAAAAACATTTCACCGTTTGCTGTGGTTGTCGCCAACAGCAGTCTGTGTTTTCCTGTTAATCGATTTTCAGCAGCACCGATTCATGCTTCACCACTGAGAGCGATACTACTGCTATTTTTAACTTTAAATATGCCGTGATTATAATTACGATGGATCATTAGCATAATTTGTTTGGTGTCTTACAGTGAAAGCAGTGGCTCTGTTCTGAGAGATGAGGTGGCAGGAATGCCCAGCAGTTCCAGTCCAGCGCTTCTATTGAAAACTGGAAATAATGAGAAAAATCTGCTGTTATACTGCACGTGAAATTGTCTGTTCCACTAACCTTATGACAGATGAGTTGAAAAAGATTATCAGCTACAGCCTCTCAAAGCTCAGTAAACACAAAAGATGGTAAACGTTACACACGCTGCTGCGTAAACGGTTGTCCAGAGTCAGCTGATTCCACACCTACTGGTTTACATGAAGCGTACCAACAGAAGCTCATACATCGGGTAGCTTAAAAGGTGTCTTCACCAGAAAAAAAAAAAAAAAAAAAAAAGAAAGCTATGCAGATGGATGTTTGACTGTTCCTTAGCCACACAAACACCATCTTCTATCAATGAAAAGACATCTCTAGTAATCGGACATCAAGCATGGAAGACTATTCTGCAGAGACGCCTGTAAAGCCCAGAAATCTCAAATCAGAGGATCCCAATTCTCTAAGGATCAGTCAGAAGATCACACACAATTTTTTTAGTTATTTTCAAAAGTGGAACCTTTCTGGAGGAGATTTACCCATTTAGTCTGAGGCCCTGTTTACACCACAGAGTTTCCAAGCAAACTTTTTCCTTTGCATATTTTGAAGTGGAGTGAAAACTATTTCAGTGCAGGGGAAAATGCACATAGGACCAGAAACAATGTAGTCCGCATGCCAGGCCTTTAGTGAGCAACTACACACCCAGGTGTGTGCCACATCCTCGTAAAAGACTGCAAAACACAATACAACACTTAGCGTTGCGTGCCAGCTGCTAGATCTCTGGACTCGCCTTGCGTTGCAAGAAAATTTCGTTCTGCGTCTGTTGTCAAATCTTTGTGACTTTATTCACCCAAAAATATGTTAGCATGAAAACAAGAGGAGCACAACAAAACGCTGAGCTTTACTGTCTCAGCATTGCAGTTAAATAGGGCCTAAATAGTGACACATCCTATACTTTCCTGTACCTTGGAATTTTACATGGAAGCCTGAGTAAAAGAGACACAATCTTCAAGATTTTAATGGATGCAACTGCAACTCCAATTCAAATTAAGTAGTGAAAAGGAAAAAGACAGAATGCAATGATTTACAAATCTCATCAATCAGGTCATTCCGAATGTAATGGCAGTAACAAGTTGTGACAGGAACAACAAATGGCTGGAAAATTAATTGGTTCAAAATAATAAAAACAGGAGGAGCATTTGACAACTAATTGGGTTATTTGACTACAGGTCAGTAACATGTCTGGCTATAAAAGGAGCATTTCTGAGAGGCAGAGTCTCTCAGATGTAAAGACAGACAGATGTTCACCAATCTGAGACAAACTGGGTGTAAAGATTGTGGAACAGTTTCAGAAAAATGTTCCTCAACGTAACATTGTGATGACTTGGAAGATCCCACCATCTCCAGTAATATCAAGTAATATCATAAAAAGATTCAGAGAAGCAGGAGGAATCTCATTTAACATGTTTATGTCCTACTGGGAATAAAACATGGGTTTAGTAGATTTTGTAAATTATCACATTCTATTTTTTTTATTTTTATTTTATAAAATAAATAAATAAATATATA
>JBAFTA010000011.1:2653400-2666452 GCA_036919975.1 Melanotaenia parkinsoni | reverse complement strand
CCATCCATCCATCCATCCATCCATCCATCCATCCATCCATCCATCCATCCATCCATCCATCCATCCATCTATCCATCTATCCACCCATCCATAGACAGACAGAGAAACAGACACACAAACACAAGGCAAACAGCTTAAGCAGAGATGCCCAGACTTTCCATCCTCCACCACTACTTCCAGCTCATCTGGGGATCCCAAGGTATTCCCAGGCCTGCCGAGGGACACGGTCCATCCAGCATCATTGTCAGGAATCACAGTCTCTATATAGAACCAAATATTTACTATAATAACTACTAACTATAATAATATAATCATATTCTATCAGATTTTAACATCTGTTTGCTTCCTCCTCTGCTCTCATTTACTGGTATTAAAATAAAAAAGGCAGTTTGGATCTGCCTCAGCATTGATGGGAACACAACACCTGGGAACTTGCACTAGCGTCCAACTAACGTTTTCTTTCAGAGGAATGTGTTTATGCAATGTAATATCTCACAAGGAGGCTCCGACACTGACGCCCTGTGGACAAAGGGCGGGGCTCAGGCTGATACTGGCCTGATTTAATTGGTTTGTTTTAGCTGCTGTGCCCACTTTTAAACACTTCCTTGGTGGCAACCGTACATGTGTGCTCACACCTTTTAGGGAGTCCAAAAGATGGTATATTATTAACTCTTATTATTAATTATTAACATAATTGTTTCTGGAGAAAAATTTCTCTTCAAAACTGAAATGTCATAAAACCATTGATGTATCAGTGTAACTAAGACAGGTTTTTTTCAGTGTATCTGCCATTCGGAGCATCCTCTCACATGTATTCGGTCCTCTGGTCCACTCCAACAGCGTCTTACAGTAGAAATGTTTGTGTAGTATGTGGTGGTGATCAAACATGTTATCTGTTGTCACATCAGACTGACAGCAAGGTTCTTTCTAACCACTTTACCTTTTCAGGCTGAAATGGCCTTAAATGTTAAACAGGTGTGAGGAGCAAACTGGTCTTTTTCATGTTTGTGACATCTGGATTTAAAATTCAAGGGTTGATCAAGAAGTGGAGTCAAGGTTTTTATTGTTTTGTTTTGTTTGTTTGTTTTTTTTCAGAGAACATGTTTCAGCTAATGGTTTTTTGTCTTTAAACTGATCGGTTGTGTTTTAAAAAGTATAACAGGGAAAAGAGAAAACACTGACTGACAGAGAGAGGACCTGACTGAAGTGAAACAGATAAACTGGCAATGAAAAACATGTGACTGTAAACCAGCTCACAGCCCTTTGAAGTTAATGACTTCCTCTGGTGGATCAGACTTCCTTGAAGGACAAACACAGAACATAAATGCACTTGTCAGTCTGGAGTATTAAACACTTTCTGACGAGACTTTCTGCTTTAGAATTGCTGAAATTCTGAATTTGTAACTAGTTTGACTCTTCATCTTTGAGCTGATCTTCAGAAACAGATTGTAGATGTTAATGTACAGCTACGATCTGTTTGTGATCAAAGAAATCCCGGCTGTAGATGTATGAGGAGGTCTGTGTGGGTCAGCTCACTTCCTGTGTGTTTGATCTGAAGCAGTAAAACACTAGTCTTTTTTTTAAAGTCCTCTGACCTGTTTTCGTATTTAGAACTAAAAGGAGACTTTGCTTGAAGTGTGTATGTGTGATTTGCATGTGATTGTTAACTGAAGCAGAGCAGCGGAAAGTTTGTTTCTGGTTCAAACACAGAAATCATGAAAGTCAACCAGTTGTACGTTGAGACCAGTTTATTGACTGGACTAGAAATGGAAGCTGTGTTTTTAATGTGTTTGACAGAGAGTATTGTGACTAATATTAGAAACAGTCAGGTCTGTAACTAAAGGGAGAAAAACATCCAATAACTTTGGAGTGGTTATTACCTCCTCATGAGTTTTACTAATAAGTGCTGTCACAGTCTTTACGAAGGAGTTCAGCAGGAAATGGTCTGTCATGTTCATTTTACAGACGAGTGTCCAGGTGGTGAGGAAAGGGATCATTTCCATGTCAGATGAGAACAGATTTTATGATCTGGATAAGCTAATCCTGACTCATATTGTGTATCTGACTGTAAGCTTTCATGTTTTGGTATATCTGGTTGAAAGAGTAGCTACACGAGTTGAAGCTGAAAATGACACATTTCAGTTCATCCATAAACTACTCTGAGCTCTGGTCTCTTGGTTAGTTCAGACATCCTGGCGTACCTGAGCTTGTGTTTAAGATGGTACTTTATAAATACTGGAAAAGTTAGCATTTAGCTAACTAGCATCTAATTATGCATCTGTTATCTAACTGTTTCTGTTATAATGCTCATCTTCCCAGGATGGCAGAACTTGTAGAACTTGCAAAACAACGTGGCTGCTTGTTGGAGTACTCAGTATGATGTGATGAACAGTAGAGACAGAATCTCCTACTCAGTGAATGTGATGTATGCAGGTTCAATCCATGGTTGGAGAGTTCATATAAAAATGGTGATTTCAGGTCAAAGCTGTTTGGTTCAGTTAGAACAAGCTCACCTGTGTTTGACCCACTATTGTGCTTCATCTGAGCTGGTTTGAGATCAGCAAAGAACACTGACCAATGCTTGATATGACTGGTCATTATTTTGGGGTGGTTAAAATGGTTCTTCAGTCATTGTGCTTGGGGTTAGGTGATCTACGGAAGTTTTCTAAGCGTTTATATCACCTCCAGGTGGTTTACAATTCAGCCACAAAATTCTGTGTTTGTCCAGAGACTCTATGTGGTAAATCCACAAATCACATTTTCATAATAAAAAAGATCACTATCACTACTTTGTTGCTAAGAAAACTCTATTTTTACCTGAAAATAATGATGATCAGAGAGCTTAAATTGACACCAGTGTCCAATCAGAGCAGCCAAAGATCAACAAGTGAGCAGAAAGTTCTATGTTTGTCTGAAAAGAACAAAAATGATGATCCTCTATGGCTGGAATAAAGCCAAGAAGATGTTTTGTTGCACTGTGACACCAAAAACCAGCTGAGTTGGTTTTGTTAAATAACACTTAGCTGGGGTTTTGTATTTAACACGAATGCAGTGATGACTATTTACAGATAATATTTTGTTATTTGTGGCACACCGATACTGAACTGTGTGTTCAGGTGTGTTTCCTAATGAGAACACCACACTGACTCAACAGAAATTCTCAGTATGTGTGAGGTTTTGGTTTCAGGTGGTTCATTGCAGGAACTTTCCATTTCTCTTGAGTCTACCTGGAAGGCATCTCTAACTGAAATGTGTCTTCAGGGTTTGGTGGAAGTATAGTATATCAGTGATCTGCTCCTTCTCCTCTGTGCTTATTCTGGTTCTGCAGCATTGTTTTTATTTTTCCACCTCAGCCTGTTTAAGCTGGAAAACCCCTCCTCATCCTCCCCCCTTATCTTTCCTGCTCATCTCATCAGCCCTGCCTGTTCTCTGATTCTCGTAAACAGTTTCCTCATTGACATTTCACAGAAATAAATTTCTGTCTGCAGATGGTTCAAAGGTGACATTATCTCCAGATTACTTACTCTTAAAAAAAGCAGGACTCAAGTATGTGTGGTATGTACCTGCGTCTTTGTATAATACATACATGTTTAGGATCAAATGGATATGTTATAAAAATGCTGTTTTCTGATGCTCCTTCCATGTGTGAGACACCGACAGAAATAATTATTACTCAGCTGTTGTTCCTCCAGGTGAGCTCATGTGGTACTTCCATTGAACAGTGTGATAGAAACATCACAACTTCAGGGAATACCAACCATCTTTAAATAAAATGAGGTCTGCGGTCCTGCAGGTTTTCAATATATCCCTGCTCGATGACACTTGACTCAAATAATGAGTCATTCTGCAGAACTTCATAGGCTGTAGGATCCATTTAATTTGAGTCAGGTGTGTTGGAGCAGGGAAACATTGAAAAACATGGAGGACTGCGGCCATTCTCTGTCTGTCTAGGACCAAATTGATTAGCCCTGATTAAATGTTTGAATATTTGACCCCAGACACTGATATGACCGCTAAAATATTATATGGTACATATACATATAATAAGTCCCCCCCATAGGAATAGCACAAAGCTAACAATGACTCCATGAACACAGATGTCACTGATCACCTTAAGCCTCTAAATCATTTCTAAAAAAATAATGTTTGAACTAAAATACACTTTCAGTGTGTGAACATAAGGGTCTAAACTTTGAGCAACAGTTGAAAATAAACACCATTGTAATGGTTCATGAGAATTTGGTTTATATGAACACAGTTATTATAAACTGGACGAATGTGATCATGTAGTAGATTTGTTTTAGTTAAATTATAATTGGACTATAACTAATTGCATTGAATTGGATGACTTTGTTGTAAATTGGCGCTGTACAAATAAAGCTGTATTGAATCTGTTTGCAGCACCTGTCTGTCAGATTAGTGTACTTCCTGGTTCTGAATCATTTGGACCGGGCTTCCAAATGGCTTTTGGTAAATCTTCTTTTAGTTGCTTTAAATAATGTGTAATCAAACTGACTGAACCTCTTCTCGATAACCAGTCCCTGCACCGGAGGGCAATATGAGATACTACAGTACAGAAGATGTTTGAACAAAATATGAAGCAACAATGCTAACATGTACCAAACATGCTAACATTGCTCTAATTACAAAGATTTCTATCTCACCACTTTGGGACACACTCTGAGAGCTAGCAGTCAAAATCATATCTTTTTGCTTTTTCTGTGGTCAAAAGTTTGATTTCATCTCTAAAAATCTCTGCAAACATGACTCTCCGTTGTTACCTCCACCACGGCAGAGCAGAGGCTATGTTTTTGGTGGCTTACGTTTGTCTGTTTGTTAGTTAACTCAGAAAGCAATGGACAGATTTTGATTAAATTTAAGGAAATTTTTGTAATGGAATAAGAAAAAACTCATCAGATTTTGGGGGTGGTCAAGATCACTGCCTGAATCCAGGAATGTTTTGTTTAACACTAGAACCGCCAACATTCCAGTAAACCCCAGAACTGCCAGAGAGGGTCATTTTGACACCCTGCAAACACGGCATTAAAAACCTTATAAAGGTGACGTATACAGAGAAACTTTTTTCCCTTTGAATATTTTTTATTATTCAAAAGTAGACAAAGCTTAAAAAAATAAATAAGTAATTGATTAGCATGTGGGAATACTTTGAGCTTCAATTAAAAATTTGTATCTAATTAATTAGGGGCTTTGTAATAAATTAATCTTGAATAATCACATTTTAATCACATACCAATATTTCTAAGCATTAATAACGGTAAGCCAGGGCGGGATCAGCATATGTCAGCTTTGCTCGTTTCGTTTTCTATCTTCACTTCATACTAGCAGAGGTGAACATCTGCGGCGCCGACTAAACTATACGTGATTTCACCTCAGTCTCCAAAAGGTCCCAATAACAACAGAAAGGTCTTTAGATTTGTCATCAATTTCTTTTAAATAGAGTCCCTTGAGGGGTCTGAAAACTTGCTAGATATAGCACCAAACTTGCTAAGTTGTTAGCAGTGTCCCAATTCAGAGTCTGCACACTGGGGAGTGAACAAACTACGTAGATGTAAAAACTACATGTTTTTATTGTGTTTAAGTTTTTCACATTTCTACTAAAGTAAACAAAAACATACTCTTTGGAGATTTGTTTAACAGCTTTGCTGAATGGAGACACAGCTGTTAGCTGAGCTCTGGCGTGTGCACCAGTCTCATCGGTATACCAGGAACTTGTGCACTGACAAACGTTCCGCATTGTTTAGAATTCACACTGCGATTAAAAGCGTTAGTTTTTTTAACATGTTAATTTTTTTGTAATTAATTAATCAATCGTTATTAACACGTTAATGTCCCACCACTAGTATTTATATTTTTTATTGACTATTTGAGGTGGAACAATTAGGAAAATGAAGCATCATATAATGCTAAAGTAACGAAACAGACCACAAATATTAATAATAATAATATTTACAAGATGACATCATGGTAGATGTTATAATCTGACAATTTTTTGACCCAAATCATGTTGATATTCTGGATGTGGTGATCCAGAAGGTTCAAAATATAGGGAATACTTGGTGGGCTGTTGGGCCTTTTTTGGTTTTTCTCAGGTGAATGACCCTATGGCTTGGCGGAGGTCTGCATCCTCTCTCACCTACTATTAAAACACCTGAAAAACTCAGATTAACTTTTTTTTTTTACCTTTTTTCCTTTCCTTTCCTTTTTTTTTTTTTTTACTTTTTTAATCTCAAAATGAAAAGAGTAAATGGTCCTGAACTGAGAGTTAAATACAGCTTCTTGACAAAGCAATTTTTTACAGAATGACAGTAGGATTAAACTCAGCTTCCCGGGCAAGCTGCTAGCATGGCTGCAGTAGTGTTGTTGTCAGTAGTTACCACAGTCCTGGTCTGAGCTGTTATCAGCAGGTTGTTGTCACAGATTAAACCATCAGTTCAGCATCTGCTTTGAGTGTCTCTACCTGCACATGAAGTAGCTTAACCTTCAAGGTTGGAGGTTACTCTGCATACACAGGCTGCTGTTGACCCCTTTTAAGTCCACAATACAACACACTTTCCCTGAAACACGGGTGTTTACAAGTCTGATTCAGAGTCAAAAACATGTCAGTTTTACAACCTGACTAACATCCTCCTGCCAAGCCGAACATGACAGTTTATTTTCTGAGGTGAAGTTCAGCTCTAAACCCTATCAGACTGTGGACAAGCTAGTAATTAGCCTGCTGCACTCCAGTGACAGTTAAGCTGCTTACTGACCAGCTGGAGATTAACTGGAAAGTCCCCACTTCACTGGGGTCCACACACACACATGCACACACATGCACGTAGGTCTGGTTTGTATTGACCGTGGGGACTCTCCATTGACACTCCCCTCCCCCTCAACTTAAACATCACAGCTGAATGTCTGACCCAAATCCTGACCAGTACCTGACCAAACCCCAAATCCTAAACCTAACCAGAACCTGATTCTAATTCTGTCCAAACCAAGTCTTAAAGAAAACAATCTCTGTGTTTCATCTAAACAAAATTACTAACCCCATATTTACTACAAGTTTGCATTAGTTGGTGTGAGACCGTGTCCCCGACATGTAAAAAACAAGCACACACACACACACACACACACACACAGAGAGAGAGAGAGAGAGAGAGCCGGTCATGTGCGGCTTAGTGCAGCAGGAACAGTCTGTCAGCTCATTGCTGAGCTCATTGTGCTTCAGCAGAATGATTAAAATTATTTGTTGCATCGGCTCAGTTCAGGCTTGGTGTGGACAGGGTGGCCACAAAGTGTGAGAGAGAAAGCTCTGCTTTACAATCAAGAACCAACTTTCCTGCTGACATTTTACTCATTTCTTCTTGTGAAATAATCCCACAGTCAGTTGGAGTAACTGGAACAAGCATAATAAATTTACAGAAGATAAACTATGCTGTTCTGTTCAAGTTTAAACCTGCTGGTCGAACAGCAGATTCACAGGCTGGGTCGCTTAGTAAATTATTTTCAGAGCCTAACTTGGGAGATTTGGGGTAAGAACTGTTCATACAATGACATAACAAGAACATAATAAGAAAATAATTAAAAGACAACCATAAAGTAAGACAATAATAAATAAAAAATAAAGTACAATATTACAATATTTACAGTCCGGAGGGAGAGGGTTGATGGGGAGGTGGTGAATGGAGTTTAGCATCCTGACAGCCTGGTGGATGCAGCTATTTGTCTCGTGGAGCGGGCCCAGGTGCTGCAGAAGGATGCTGAAGTGGAAATGTGAGGGCTGTGAGGGATCCTCAACAATCCTCATTGCTTTGCGGGTAAGGCTGGTATGGAAAATGTCTGTGAGGAAGGGTAGAGGGACACCAGTAACCTTGCTGGCTGCCTTCACTATGTATTGCAGGTTTTTTTTTGTTTGCATGAGGCGATGCAGCTTCCATACCACATCATCATGCAGCCAGTGGTCAGTGGTGCCCCGGTATAAAGAGAGCGTGATTGGAGGGGTAACTTGTGCTTTTCTCAGTGTGTGAAGAAAGTAGAGCTCTCTGGGCTTTCTTGGCCAGCTGTGTGGTTTGAGTGGTCCAGGAGAGGTCCTCAGAGATGTGCATCCCCATGAATGTGGTTCTGCTGTTGTAGAAAAATTACCAAGAGTCTGGAATGAGTAAAGGTATATAAGGTTTATTTACAGGAGAAGTATTGAAACAAAGAACTACTTGCAAGTAAATGAGAGTGGTCGTCCCGACTCGCATGGAGACTCTGATGATTCATCAGAGAGGAACTTGTTTTATTCAGCTGGTCTCCAACTGAAGGTCAAACAGCAAAATAATAATATGAGTAATAGAAGACTTAGTGGCGCCACCTTCTTCCAGTTTTCAGACAAAGCCCACATACCACGACAAGCTGGTCGAAAACCAGCCTCAACTCTGCCAGATCAGAGCACTGGGAAGAAAGTGGTCAGTCGGACATCACACACACACACACACACAATAAAAAACTGTAACTTCAGTATTCTGTAGAATGAAAACACACAATATGAAAACGTAAAAGTGAATGGATTAACAATATTAAATTAATAAAGAAAACTGAATATACATGTGATTATTATTAGTATTTATGATTGATTACCATATGCAGCTAAATTTCTTTCACACTGCTCACCCTCTCCACAGCAGTTGATGGACAGTGGGGGATGCTGTAAGGACCTTCTCCTAAAGTCAATGACTATTTCCTTGGTCTTCCCCACATTGAGGAAGAGGGTTTGGTTAAAATATGGGCTCATTTTGAATCTAGTGGCAGCAACATGTCTGTAAAAAGTTGAAACAGGGCTGGAAAAGTACTTTGTACAAATCAAAAACAAATGGAGGAGTATATGCCAGCTAATTAGGGTCAGTAACGTGACTGGATATAAAAGGAGCATTTCAAAGAGCCTGAGCATTTCCGATGTTAAGATGGACCGAGGTTCACAAATCTTAGACAAATTGGGTCTGAAACTGTAGAATAATTTCAGTAAAATGTTCCTAAATGTCAAATTGTGAAGTCTTTGAACATTCCACCATCTACAGCAGGGGTATTCAACTAAAAATTTAAAGAGGTACAGTTAGAGAAAAACTTTAGAAACGGAGGTCCACGCATGTGGGTTGGGGCGTGCCAGTTTGAACCCCCGCAGTAAATAAAGAAAACAGAGCTGTTGACACTACGTCATGAAAAAAAGGACTGTTCCATTCATCTTTCCCATTCTGCATCCATGGGTTATTGCTTTATTGTGGAGAACCAGGGCGTCTTTATAACAGGTAGAAGCCCAAATAAGCAACTACACTCAAGAAAACAAGCCTTGGCAACACTGCTACCTTGCACTGGTGCAGTCGTCTGTACCTCCCTCTTTGTTTTATGTAGCTGGCTTCCTTCCTTCCTCATTCTACTGTCTTGTTACCTACCTCTTAACTCTAGTCTGCGTGCAGTGCTGCACAGACTTAATTGGCTGAGTGTATTACGTGGGATGGCTTTACTCACATGCAATTGGTCTGCATGTTTCATGAACGCTACTGTGAAGAAAAAAAAAGTTGCGTCAGTTAAAATAAAAGTACCCCAACAGATTTTACAGTTAAGGTCTGGGTCCATATGGGACAGGTTCTGGGTCCAGATCCAGACTGCGGTCTGTTTGTTAGTGATCTCTGATCTATACTGTCTAATATCATCGAAAGATGATGGGACAAAACAGGATGCTGGTGATTTTTGGGTCCTCAAGCAGCACTGCATTAAAATCAGATGTGATTCTCTACTCTATCCACACATGCAGGTTAAAGCTCCATCAGAGAAGTCATATGTGAACAGGATCCAGAAACACTGCAGTCTTCTCTGGCGCTCATTTAAAATGGTCTGAGGCAAAGTGGGAAACTGTTCTGTGGTCAGATGGATGAAAATATGAAATTCTGTTATTAGAAACATTTGACACAGCAGCCAAACTTGAAGTTACAGCATCGATCAACTGGATGAGTGACGGTTGAATTAGAATAAGCAGGTTTACATGATGGATTGATGTTATCAAATGCATCTACTCTATATGTCATTATTCTAAATTTACATGAAGGGACCTGTATAAAAATATGCTGCGTAAAAGGAGAATTATTCTCTGATGGTATTGAATTTCTGTGATTACTTTCATTTTTTAGTTTGTGTGGACTTCAGTTGTGTGTTAGATTCCTTTGCTATCCGGTCAGTGTGTTAGCTCAGTCTCACTCTGTACCAGTCTCAAGAGGGCTTCACCGTTCATGAAATCCTCCCCCGTCACCATCAGTTGCTCCTCCTGTCTCATTTCTCACATCCAAAAGAAACAGCTGCTTCCTCTGCAACACTTCTGAGGACACAGTTTGAGTTTGTGATGTGTAGATGCAACACCAACAGGTTCAGGTCCTAAATTAGGATTAAGATGCTCCACAAATGTGAGAAACCATCACCTGATGACTTCAAACTGATGGCATGTCAGTCTTCTCCAGCCCAGCTGCGGTGGTGTGATGGGTTGAATTCGGATTAAATACATGTAAAAGGTTTGCTATATGTAGTCTGTGTTGGGGAATTATTGAAGGCACCAGTAGAGGGAGATGATGGTGCCATATCTAAACAAAGCAATCAATATAATGTGTTTTAGAAGAAATATCACATCCAGAAGAGCTTTTTTCTGCTCGGCCTCTGTCTCTTTTAACACAGGACTTCTACAGATTCTGGCCAGAAGTGAAATTCACCAGACAGTTCTGGTGACAGGGTTCCCTTTCACTTTGTTTGGACCTGATCTGCACAGCTGCAGATTGTAGGAGCCATAAAGCCTATGGTCAAAGGAGCAGACGTCTCACACTGTCAGATGTTTTCAGAGCTGAATCCATACACCGTCCACAGAGACAAACAGGCAGGACAACAGCCATGCGGGAAGATGAAGAGAAGCCAGCCAATCAGGAAATGAGAAATATGAAGGGAATGGAAAGAATGTGGCTTCATGTCAGTATGATGCGGTGTGTGTGCGCGCGTGTGTGTGTGTGTGCTTTATTTTAGTGAGTGGCATCTGAAATACCTTACTACAGACATGACAGAACACAGGAGCAGGAAGTTCATTTCAGATAGTTTGTTTACAGCTTGCACAGAGAAGCACATGAACACATCATGGTGGCTCTGAGTGATCAGTCGCTTCAGGATGAAGGACCATCCTGTGTTGGGCTGGTATTTGGACCAGCTGCTGTGCTCTGGTTTTACCTTTTATCCCTGATCATTTACAGGCTGATACACGCCACCAGCCAATATTTCAGGAAGATTGACTATAACTTTAGCATTCAGAATTTCCACTAGACACATTTTTTGGGGGAAGCTAATTCAGATTATAAGTATAACTGAATGCATTTAATCATACATGTTTCTTTAATTAAACCGTCATCTGTGCTTCTGACTTGTTTGGTAGCATAATGAAAATCATTACTTACATGCCTGAATCTGTCGTTGCACTGCAGCATCCCAAGGCTGAGAAACCACACCTAACTTTTTTATCATAATAGTGCATTTTATTTATAAAGCACTTGACATTGTGGGGCAATCTCAGAATTCTGTGGTAATCTGTAATGACAAAACGAATAAAATCACAACATAGCCAGTAAAAGCTATTTAAGAATTAAAATGTCCTTTAAAAAAAGAAAGGTGTTAAGATTTATTTATTTTTTTTTGTAAACTTTCTAGAGTCTCTGGAGCCATAGAGTTTCCACAGGCGAAGCCTAGTCCTCACTTTGTGTGTGTCTTTGGGTACATTCGCTTTTTTTTTTTATTCAAAACATAATCTCTTTACTCGGAAAGTCTGCTTCGTTTGGGGTATTTTGAGTGCGCAAACAAATTCTAATTTGGATCAAAGAAGCAGACTTGGTCCGCCTAAAAATGTAGATCTCAGTCTGTTTTAAGCGGACCAAGTGCAGGAAGCAGACTACTAAACAAAGTGCATTGTGGGTTTAGTTTTCTTCTTCCTTGTCTTATCCTTCAGCAATTGTTGGTGCAGCTGAACTGAGTCCCCAGTTGGACCCAATCTGGCAGACTCTGCAGATGTGAATGTACCTATAGTTCTGGGAGGAGGACCATGTGGACCAGATCTGTGCATCCCTAATAAACAGTCATACTTTTCTATATATACACACAGAAGCGCAATACACTCCATGCATCTCTGTATTTTTACAGATAATGGAAGTCGAGGTAAAGCTGTGATTAATTTCCTTTCTGAGTTTGATACATCAGACGGATGTGGCGTTAGTCATTCAGCTAGACATCTGAGTATCAGAGACACAGTACAACTTGTCTTTGGAGATGAATAAAACATCTTTGTTTAGTACCATTAATGGCCACCAGGTGCTGCCTGCAGATCACCTGTGATTCATAACGTGATTCTGAAATTAATTTCTTTCCAAGCCGGAGGTGCCTGTCCCACCTATAACTGTATTTAATCATTTTTTCCACTAACTTTGACCCATTTTCTTGTTTATGGTCACCTCTTTGGTGCTGAATCACTGTATTATTCTTTATTTCGCTTCTTTTTGTTTCATTTAATTTTCTATAGTAGAAGCAAAAGACAGTTTGTCCTCCACCTCATCTGGCTTCACCTCTGCCTTGTTGTTGGCTGCTGAAAAAGCTGCGTAAGAACTCTGCGTAATTCCAGGTGACAGCGAGGTGACACAACACATGCAGCACTGACTAAAGCAAAATACTTCAGCAGTGGGAAAAGTTGGGAATATTTCTACATGATACATTCCAATAAGATAAGATTTAACTTTAATCTGTTGAAATGACAGACAGACAGACAGACAGACAGACAGACAGACAGACAGACAGACAGACCGATAGACCGATAGACCGATAGATCGATAGATTTGCATCCTTGTGTTTACATTTCCACCATTACAGTTTTTTGTCAGTACTACCAAATGAGCTGTTAAATGGGGCACTAATGAGACTTTTGGCGATGCAATTGGCCAGAAAGACTCAACACATTCACGGGGTTTCTTAAAACCATCACTAACTCACGATAATCAGGT
>JBAFTA010000011.1:2603464-2615897 GCA_036919975.1 Melanotaenia parkinsoni | reverse complement strand
TCATCATCATCATCATCATCATCATCATCATCATCATCATCATCATCATCATCATTATTATTATTATTATTATTATTATTATTATTATTATCCTACCAGAAAAACTTAGGTTAACATCCTGTTGACGTGTAAACAGACTCTGGGCTCACAGTGATTGTAGTGTTTTGCTGCCATCTAGTGGACATGTAGTGAATCATAAGTGTAATGTTCAGTAGAAATAACATACAGTTGTGAATCAATACAACAAATCCACTTTCTTGGATTGACGGTAAAAGTAAAAATGACAAACTTTTGGAGATAAAAAGCGGTACTTCTGTACGCATTCACTATCTTTGTTGTGAGTCTATTTTGAGCTTTCATGAAGTAAAAAGGATGCTGATCAACAGGATGGAGATCACACCTCGTTGTCCTTAGCCGTGGGGAGGTTTCTGATGTAGTGTGGGTGTGTTTGTAAAAACAAGTCAATTGTTAGATGTGTGTCAGTTTAAAAAAATAAATATTCAATTCAGCTTAATTTATGCAGCGTCAATTTCCAGCAAATTAATCTCAGGGCACTTTTACAGTCACAGTTCATTCATTGTTGTCCAGTTATAATCTATATAAAACAAACCTTGTATGATTCAGATTAGTCCAATTTATAATAACTGTGTCCATAAAAACCAGTTCATAAAAATAATGACCTAGCTAAGGAAACCAATGGATTGCATCAAATCTTCTCTTTGATTCAGTCCTCCATTCTGAACTACACAAGTAGACAGTGGAGAGGAAATCCTCCATCAGTACCAGAACCTTGAAGGACGGCCATCTGCCTACACCGATTAGGGGTGGAGAGGACAGGAAAGGGGGGGGGGGGGTCAATAAGCAGCATAACTCCAAGCTGAAAAAGAAGAGAAACACAAATTAATGACAACAATGTCAGATATGTATGCATGGAGAAAGAGAGGAGCCCAGTGCATCATGGGACATCCCCCAGCAGCCTCAGCATATAGCAGCAGAACTAAAGAGATGGATAATGGTCACCAAGCCAGAGCTGACTATAAGATTTATCAGAAAATAAAGTTTTAAGACTAATCTTAAAAGTAGAGAGGGTGTCTGCTTCCTGAAGCCAAACTGGGAGCTGGTTCCACAGACAGGATTCTGATAACCGACGGTTCTGCTCCCCGTTCTGCTTTTAGAACATCTAGGAACCACAAATAAACCTGCAGTCTGAGAGTGACGTGCTCTGCTATGAAAAATCTGGAACTCAGAACTTTAAGATTCAGTGGGGCTTGGTCTCTGAGCGCTTTATATGCGAGCAGAAGAATTTTAAATTCTATTCTGAATTTAACGGAGCCGATGAAGAGAAGATAAAACTGGAGAAATATGATCTCTGCTGCTCTAAAAACCGAAAAAAAGAGTTATTATTTTGTGTGTTATTGACAGGAGAGAATCCTAAAACGCTCCAGTCCTTACAGAGTCATTGTAGACAGGAACCAACTCTGGTTTTGAGCCTGGTTACAGTGGAGCTGAAGAAGCCTCTGTCTGAGGACAGCTGTGCAGTGTTACCTGGGATGTTAACAGAGTAGTTTAACTGATTAACTGAGTGGTTTACCTGGTTAGATGAGTGGTAATTGCAATTTCCCTCTGTGATTAACAAAGTATTTTTCATTTCATTTACTTGGTTAACCTGGTTAACAGTGTTTAACCTGGATAATTGACTGGGTTACTGAGTAGTTAACCCAGTTAATTGAATGGTTAACCTGGTTACTTTGGTTAATTGAGTGTCATACCAGGTAACTGAGTACTGAACCAGATAAACCTGGCTGACTTAGTATTCACCCTGGCTAACTAAGTGTTTAACTTGGTTAACTGAGTAGTTTAGCTGGTTAGCTGAGGTTAACAGTGTTAAACCTGGATAACTGACTGGTTAGCTGAGTGGTAAACCTGTTTAACTGTGCTGTAACAGGTCAAACTGAGCCATCTTCGCAGACCCAGCAGTGTTCTGTAATCCAAACCAAACAAAGAATCTCACCTCGGTGTGTGTTTTAGGTCTCGAGCAGACAGGACCTGGGAGGACCCAACCTCACCCCCCCTGCCCCTCACTACCAGCTGTACCACTCTAGACCGCTCCCTGGTGGTCCACCTGAAGACCTGTAGTACACAGCTACTGGTAGGAGACCTGCATTACACACTCTGGAACACACCAGTTCACACAGACCCAGAACCATGAGGGTCTGTGTTGGATCTTAGTGGGTAAAATGTTGCCATTATCATTAATAAAAAAACCAGGCCATGTTCCTCGGTTAGCATGTGTTTCTGTTAAAGCTGGTATTGCCTGACTCCTGATAAATGTGTCAGTTATTCAGACTGAGTTGATCAAAGCTGGGCTGATCTCAGTGGATCACAGATCTCCTGACGTTCAGCTGATGTTGGACTGAAATGTTCCTGTTCGGTGTAAAGTGACCTGGCTGTGATGTGTGCAGCGTCTGGGCATGTTCGGACCTCTGCGCTGTGGGGAGATGTACGCCTTGGACACACTGCTGAGAGAGGCTCGCATCTTTGAAATCATTCGCCGCGTCATCAAGAACAACCCTCGCTGTGTCACACAACCTGCCGAAGGTACGGCGTAGAACAGAACAGAATGCAATGATTTACAAATCTCATCAACACATATTTTATTCCCAACAGAACATAAACAACATATCAGACATTTTACCATTTCATTGAAAATATGGAAAAAAGTTGGAATTGGGGCAACAAAAGGCTGGAAAAGTAAATGGTACAAATCAAAAACAACTGGAGAAGCATTTCTCAATTTCATAAAGTAGAGAGGGGATCAGACGTTTCTGATGTGTCATGTGATGCTGAGGGAAAGACAACCATCTTAGATGGTAACGGTTGTGTTTTTTTTTGTGTGCGCTACAGTGATCCCACAGCTGGGCCCCTGTCTGGGTGCTGTGTCACTATGGCAACAGTGTATGGGACGGGGCAGTGTATACTGTGTCTCTGCTGAGAAATTCCTGAATACGCTGTCTGCAGTCTACTCCAGCATGCTGCGGGACCGGGCGGACACAGGTACAAAAACAAGTGTGTGTGTGTTCATGGTGCGCAGTGGTCTGTGTGATGTATTAACACTTTACACACGGTTTTCTAGTGTTCCTGTGTCTGGCGGAGCGACTTCTGCATCAGAAGTTACCACGGAGAGGAAGCAGCAGAGAAGATGTGATGGTGACGGTGTTCCAGCTGTGGAGTTACCTGGAGTCTAACGGCATCAGTGACATGGATACACACATCACTGAGCTGGCAGAAGAAGGTACACGCACGCACACACACACACACACACATAGAAAACACTTGACTAAGAAACCCTAGCAAATAAATTAT
Source organism: Melanotaenia parkinsoni (assembly GCA_036919975.1). Classification (NCBI taxonomy): domain Eukaryota; kingdom Metazoa; phylum Chordata; class Actinopteri; order Atheriniformes; family Melanotaeniidae; genus Melanotaenia; species Melanotaenia parkinsoni. The sequence goes on along the minus strand of JBAFTA010000011.1, from coordinate 2,612,534 downwards.
TTATACTCACTGTCCACTTTATCAGGCCCACCTTCAAGTAATTCTTGGTGTTGGAAACATTCCTCGGAGATTTTTCTTCATATTGACATGACAGCATCACACAATTGCAGCATATTTGTCGGCTGTGCATTTATGATGAGAATCTCCTGTTCCACTACCTCCCAAAGCTGCTTTATTGGATGGAGATCTGGTGACTGTGGAGGACATTGGAGTACAGTGAACTCATTATCGTGTCCAGGAAAGCAAGTGGAGATGATTTGAACTTTGTGACATGGTGCATTATCCTGCTGGAAGTAGCATTAGAAGATGGTACACTGTGGTCATAAAGGGATGAACATGGTCAGCAACAATACTCTGGAAGGCTGTGGTGGTTAAACCAGGCCAAAGTGTGCCAAGAGAATATCCCCCCACCATTACACCAGCAGAAGCCTGAAGTGTTGATCCCAACAGGATGGATCCATAATTTCAATAGAGAGACAGACAGACGGATAGAATCGGCTATAGAAGTATATAAATTTAACCAGTCTGCCCATTCTCTGACATCAACCAGACATTCTGGTCCAGACAACTGCTGCTCCCTGGATATTTTCTCTTCTTCAGACCATTCTCTGTAAACCCTAGACATGCTTGTGTGTGAAAATCCCAGTAGATCAGCAGTTTCTGAAATACTCACACCAACAATCATGCCACGTTCAGTCACTCAAATGTCCTCATTCTGAAGCTCAGTTTGTACTTCAGCAAGTCGTCTTGACCATGTCTACATGGCATGTGACTGGCTGACCAGGTATGTGTGTTAACAAGAAGTTAACAGGTGGAACTGATGTGGACAGTGAGCAAAAAGTTATTTTAGACCACTAAGGAAAAGACCTAGTGTATGCAAAGGACATAAAGTTGCAACCAACCAGGATAGTACATTTCACTGTGTTGTTAATCAGCTGACTAGGGTTTATTTTGCAGAAAGTGTTACTTATAATTGATAACCTTCCCCCAACAGTGTGGTTGGTGCAGAAGCTGGCATCACGTGACCAGGACGTGATCGTGAACGCCCTGCGGCGTCCTGCAGAGTGCAGCCTGAGGAGAGAAGGACTCCACGCTGTTGCCAAACTGCTGAAAGATCCACGAGGAAAAGTGTCGGCCTCGGCCAGCTCGGTGCTGAGAGGCCTGGCTGCTCAACCACGACATCGAGAGCAGGTGGGGGAGGGATGGATGTGTGTGTGTGTGTAGCTGCTTTCCCACTGTAGGAACTTTTTGAAGTTCCCGTAACCTTTTCAGGAATATGGCCATTTTTTTTACGCATTTGGACAGATAGGAACTAAGGATCACGGTTCCTATAACCATTTTAGCTCCTACTCCAAAGCAGGGTCTTTTTGAAGGGTCATAGGACCACACATGACCTACACTACCGTTTGTTTGGGGTCACTTTGCCATGGGATTCAATAGGGAAGTGACCCCAAACTTTTGAACGGTAGTGTAGGTGTTTGGTGTGTGTATGCATGTGTTAAAACACTTAACATGCAGCATGTAGTGTATTTCAATATCTTGTTCTAAATGATCTCTACCATGTTCTAGATCATAATTCAGAATTCATATATCATCATCTCACCAACCATCGATAATATCTGTTATAAAACCAGCAGATGTCTGCTTTAGTACAGATCCTGTGGTCTTTTTCAACCTCAGCCTGACTTGCCTTTGCTTCCCACTGATGAAGGTTGTTTTCTGGGTTTTTATGGTCTGTAGGAGTTTGTTTCATCTGTTCTTACCATGAACTTCACTCCAGTCTCAGTTTGCCTTCACGTTTGAGGATAAATTGATGTCACCCTACCATTCTTGGGTTGATGATCCTTGTTTATTATTTTTACTATTATTTGATTTATTTTAAAAGTTTCTTTTGTAATAGATGGTGTTTACCGGGGGTGTTTTGGTTTTTCGTTTTGCTTCTTGTGTCTTGGTTGTGATGTAGTTTTGTTGTGCCCTGCATCTCTGGACTGGTGTATTTTAGTAACAATGAATGAATCCTAAATCTTGAAAAGGAGCAGGAAAAGGCAGAAGCTTGTTTGAACCTGCCTTTTCTCCACTGTTGTGGGATTAATAATTACAGATTGATATCACTCTAACTCTAACAACCTCTGACCTCCTCAGGCTCTGGTCAGCTGTTTGGAGCTGCTGGAAGACGAGAACGTGGACACCAGAGTCTGTGGATGTAAAGCTTTAGGGTGTCTGAAGGTACAAACATCCAGAATACTCCTCACTCACGTCCACAGATCTCCATCAGATCATATACAGATGGTGGTCAGATTTAAACCACCATCAGTGTCTTCATCATACTTACAGCTATATTCTGTCTGTTGTGGTTCCAGGCCAAAGAAAGCATCGATCAGTTGGTGTATCTCTGCCAAACAGATAAGGAGGAAGTCCGAGATGCTGCCAAACAAGCACTCCTAGTTCTGGGTAATCTCTTTAGAAAATAGCTGTGTTTTCGATTCCAACTTTAACATTAACTTAAATGATCTCACCTTCTGTAACATTTTTTGTTTTGTTTTGTGTGGCTTTGTCCAACAATGATGTGCTGCAGGGATTACTGCATCCATGAATTAATCCATTCTGTTTTCCCTGTTCTTCCCTTCGTGGCGTGGGGCAGGTGAGGAGGGGAAGATGGCTCACAGACACGTGGAGATGTCTCAGGACAGCTTACCGAGGCTCTTTGCTCCAGGAAGCATGGCCAGCACCGCTTTCTAACTGACACACACCAAAGCAGCATTTTGTGAATGTAGGTTGTTTTTATCCCTGAATATTTGTTTTGCTGCATCCTGGTAGAAACACTTCAACATGATCAATCAACTCTACACAACACTAACCATCAGTCACAAACACAGAAACTCATCAAACAGGTGCTAACTGATCTGAGTCAGCAGGTTAATCCGAGTCAGCAGGTCACTCCGAGTTACCAGGTCACTCCGAGTCAGCAGAACTGTAATGATGCTCAGAGAATTGAGTCTCATGTTAAGATATGCAAAGACATCATAAAATGATCTTTCCAGAAAAGAAAAAATGTTTAAATTGTGTTTTTGTTTTGTTATTTATGTCAAAGTGTCTTTCATGTGACTGTCTGGGAGACTGTTTAGGACTGGTAGCCCAATGAACCAGCAGGAGCTGATTTATGAAAACCTCTCAGTTCAGAGACCTGCTGGCGTGAATGCAGTGTAGATGCTGCAGAACTGTGTGATGCTGCAGAGCTGTGTGACGTGTTGCAGAGCTGTATGACGCGTTGCATAGCTGTGATGCTGCAGAGCTGTGTGACATGTTGCAGAACTGTGTGATGCTGCAGAGCTGTGTGACATGTTGCAGAGCTGTGTGACATGTTGCAGAGCTGTGTGTCATGTTGCAGAGCTGTGTGTCATGTTGCAGAGCTGTGTGATGCTGCAGAGCTGTGTGATGCTGCAGAGTTGTGTGACATGTTGCAGAGCTGTGTGTCATGTTGCAGAGCTGTGTGACATGTTGCAGAGCTGTGTGATGCTGCAGAGCTGTGTGATGCTGCAGAGCTGTGTGACATGTTGCAGAGCTGTGTGTCATGTTGCAGAGCTGTGTAACATGTTGCAGAGCTTTGTAACATGTTGCAGAGCTGTGTGTCATGTTGCAGAGCTGTGTGACATGTTGCAGAGCTGTGTGTCATGTTGCAGAGCTGTGTGATGCTGCAGAGCTGTGTGACATGCTGCAGAGCTGTGTGATGCTGCAGAGCTGTGTGACATGCAGCAGAGCTGTGTGACATGTTGCAGAGCTGTGTGATGCTGCAGAGCTGTGTAACATGTTGCATAGCTGTGTGATGCTGCAGAGCTGTGTGACATGTTGCAGAGCTGTATGATGCTGCAGAGCTGTGTGACATGTTGCAGAGCTGTGTGTCATGTTGCAGAGCTGTGTGACATGTTGCAGAGCTGTGCGATGCTGCAGAGCTGTGTGACGTGTTGCATAGCTGTGTGTCATGTTGCAGAGCTGTGTGACATGTTGCAGAGCTGTGTAACATGTTGCAGAGCTTTGTAACATGTTGCAGAGCTGTGTGTCATGTTGCAGAGCTGTGTGACATGTTGCAGAGCTGTGTGTCATGTTGCAGAGCTGTGTGATGCTGCAGAGCTGTGTGACATGTTGCAGAGCTGTGTAACATGTTGCATAGCTGTGTGATGCTGCAGAGCTGTGTGACATGCTGCAGAGCTGTGTGACATGTTGCAGAGCTGTGTGATGCTGCAGAGCTGTGTAACATGTTGCAGAGCTGTGTGATGCTGCAGAGCTGTGTAACATGTTGCAGAGCTGTGTGACGTGTTGGAGAGTTGTGTAACATGTTGCAGAGCTGTGTAGCACGCTGCAGAGCTGTAAAAACGCTCATCACAGTTTTGCTTCTCTACAGTTGCTAACTGCATCACTGCCTGATGCTGATCTGGATTTTTGCCTCATCACTGTGGTTACCTGGTTTATGAATGTGCAACCAGGGTTTAGTCCTCTTCTGAATATTTTGAAGCCAAATCCAGACTAACCCCAAAGAAATAGTTTAGTTCTCATGATATTCTTATTATTCTCCCGCTGCTGTCTGGAATCTGCCTTAAGTTTACAGTATTTGCAAACATTAGTTGTCATTCATAGTTTTTACACACAAAGAAAAGCTTGATTGTGAGATCACAGAGCCAAATTGTGTGTTATAAACACCTTTCGGTCTCTGAGGTGATGTCTCTGTGGAGGAGTGACAGCAGGAATCAGTCTGCTATAGGTTTTATGAATTCAGAGTTGGAGTCATGAAATTGAAATCCTGCCAGCTGCACCTTGGGGCGGAAGAAGCCCACATGCTCACACTGGAGGGCTACAAACTTTACTAGGAAAATGTGTTTATTTGTTTTAAAAATGCAGATATTTGACATGTGTTGAATAAAGATTGCTAATGCTGCAAACATCTGTCTGAGCCAAAGGAGTAAAAGAGTTTTAAAATCATTTTTTACTGAATATGAGGCTGTAGCATCCAGACTTCAGGTAGCACTGCAAAGAAACTGTTAAAAATAAGTCTGAATCAGTTCATCTTCATGCAGAACAGAACTTTGTATAAATCGGCTGGATATGTCACTGTGAAATATCTGCTTATCCAAAAGGTAAAAATGACCATTGTAACTTCTGCCTGCTTTATGTTTAATGTTGTTGCTATGTTAGCAAGAGAGGAAAAACGAAGCTCTAAGTGAGACTGAAGCTGCAGATCTCTGCAGAGGATGGTTTCAGCAGCTCAGTGCCATTACTCTTTAATATGCTGTTATTTTATGGAAATATAATGGAACGGTTTGCCTGTGCAATTCATTATTCTGTTATTTTATTAGAGCACAAATGTTAATTTGTTTGTGGTTTTTTGCACCAGATGGTTCACTGAATATTTACTGTCACAGACTATGAGGTTCAGTCACTTCCTCAGCTTCATCATTTAAGATCCTGAATAAGAAGGATTTTCAGTCTGGAGATCAGAAACTGTCAGGATGATGATAGTTTTACATGTTAAAAGCCATTTTCAACACTTCAGAATTATAATATAAATCGGTGTAAATAATGGTCTCAGTAAAGCTACTGACCATTTTTTTTATTAAACTCATTATTTTCAGCTAGCACTGATTTTATCTTGCACTTGCAAATGCCACAGATTTATTATAATTATGATTTAATATTGTTTGGAACTAAAGATGTAATAACTTGTAATGATGATGATGATGGTTCCTCAATGCTTAAACAGGATTTATTTCTCCTAATAATAAATAATAGATTAGATAATCCCTTTCCTTTGAGTTTGGGGATTGTCATTTTTCACAGCACAGTAGATTTTTATATATATATATATATATATACATGTGTGTTTTTGTCAGACAGCCAATGGTTTGACGCAACAGAAGCTGGTGTTAAGTGTGAATGACCAAACACACATACACCGTTCACATAGTGGTAACATAACCACATGTATCACAGAACAAGATCATAAAAAGTACTGAAGCATCATGTCACCTGTCCAGGTGTCAGCACCGTCCCAAACTATGCCAAACTGTCTCAGATCTTACAGAATAAACTATAAAACCAGCTGTTTTAAAGTTGCAGCGCTTCAGCAGGAACAGACAGAATGCTGACAGAAAACAATATGGACTCCAAGGCTGCGGTGAAGATGGAGCTCAGCTCCTAATAAATAATGTGCCAACACTTCTCGCAGCTCAGATGCGGAATTACTGAAGACAATGATAGATGATTCAAACAGCTGACATTTTAGGTGATGTTTCAACTGCTAGTGATGAAGAGTGATGAGACAACTCCTCAGCTGTAAGGTGTGTTTGGTGTGAATGTTAGAACAAGATGGATCGTCACTGGAATCTTTGTGTATGTATGAAGGTTATCACTCTATTCTGTGCATTTACCACGATTATTTCGGCTTGAATGGCAGAAATCTGCAGCTATACTTGTGCATCCATATAGCATCTCACAGATTTTAAGTGCCTCAAGGATTTTTTTTAATCACAGAGCTGACATAAGATGAAATATTTTATTTAAAAATGGAGAGACTGTGAAGCGGTGGGGGGAAAAATACTACAGCATATACTTTTTTTTCCCACAAGCTTTAATTGTGAAGCATTGGAAACTTTTTTTTCCTGAGATATTTTCTGGCATTCTTGTGTCAAATGTAAAAATATATATATATTAAACATTTGGTAAAAGATTATTTGTGCCATTGGTTTTATTTAATCTTGAGCTACTAACATGCATGCACACGCAACAGAGAAATGTCTATACTTTAATTTAGACTTCCTGTCTGAATCAGACTGATATTTGTACTGAAGGATTTATATTTATAGACAGTAAATTATGTATGATACATGCTGCGTTCAGGGCTTGTATTAAAGTTCATATGTCAGAGTACTGGCCTCAGATGCTGTGGTACAATAACTGACTCATACTGTACATGACGAAACCAGAACATTGTGGTATATTCAGGATAATAATAATAATAATAATAATAATAATAAATTTAAAAAAAGAGACCATATTCAGACCAATTTAAGTTTTAAAAGTGACAAAATTTCTTTGGAACCGTGTTTCTCCTAATCGTGGCTCCTAAATCCTTAATATGTTCATTTGACTTAATTTTAATACAGACTTATTTATGATTGTATTTTATGTTGCTGATTTTATTTTATGTTGCTTGGTCTTTTATTTATGGAGTGATTTTTAGGAAGTTGAACTCTTAACTTATTCATTTTGTAATATATGTACGCTTTGTATGGGCCATGAGCAACTGGTGTCTTAATTTCCTTCGGGATTAATAAAGTACATCTTATCTTAGACTTTACAGTCTCGAGATTATTTTCTGAGTAAAAAAAAACTCTCATGTCCGAGTTCTGTGAAAGCATCCCCATTCCCTACCATTGTGATAAACGAGCTTCAATGTATTCTAAAGGGGCGCCCCTCCTGGCCAATCAGGGTGTCTGCAGCAGCTTCGACACCACCCCCCAGCGGCCGCACAGGCGCACTGAGCTCTCAACTGCCATTTTGTGGCAGAAGCTATTCTACTAAAGCGGGAGAGGGATTAAAACAAACTGAGAAGAAGCCAGCAGTTTTACCCGCCGATCAAACTTTGTAGCTCACACTTTGTGCTTTCATTCGAGATTACCAGGAGGAGAAACGCACTAAAAGAGGTAAAGTATCACTACTTTTCTGACAAGAGGGGAGTTTGCAGGATCTTTAACCGGCCTCTAGGTGTCACGATGGGGCTCTGGGTCCTGGCAGCTCGTCGAAGAGTGTTTGTCTCCCTCTATCGTTTTTGAAAAACCTGTCGAAATATGTTTAAATTTCCGAAGATAAAATAAATGCTCAAACAGCCAGTTGTCTTTCATTTATATATGTGGAAATATCATGGATGAGATTTTGCAAATACTTCGTCGACTTCGTAGGAGAGTTTAGGCCAAGGCGTCCATTTTCTGTCTTCTTTGTTTCCCGTTTTTACAGCGCTGACGACATGGAGCTGGCGGGCAGAAGTTGTAGCCGTAGCAAATAGTTTGATGTCTTCAACTTACACAGAGTGTTACAGACACACAGTCGGGGTTTAGAAAATACTGCTGTGGGGTAGAAATGAGATATCAGCCACGTTTGATCCAGCTGTTATCTTCAGCAGGTTTCACACCGTAACTGAGGACGGCAGTTTGCTAATGATGCTAGTTAACGTTAGCGACGGTTAGCTAGCACAGGTTTACGGCCTTCGGCGTTTGTCCTGTTTAAACTGAAATGACACATCTCGTGGTTCCCAAACGTAACCCGTAAACGCGTCCTTAATCTAACCAAAATTACCTATGTTTAACCTAAACCTAGTTTAGCTAGTCATTGTAGTGGCGTCCGCGCGCGGACATGGACATAGGGGCCACCGCGGATAAGAATGACGAGGCGTTTTTCACTAAAACGGTCCAGGCTCAGAAACGCAAATATCAAACATTAACAGGGTTGTCCTGAAATTAGCAGTGTCCCTGTGTGGAGCTCTGGACCTGTCTTGGTTGTTGGCCCGTCGCGATGAGGTTGGTTCGGCAGCTGTTGTTGCACCCATCGCCCGCTTGTCTCTTATTCTAAGCCCACCTAGAGCCTCATGGCCACTGATATATATTACAGCAGAGAGCTCCCTCTACGACTCGGCTTGGAGAGCTACAAAAATACTGCAGGATAAATGTTGGAAAGGAGGCAGCAGCTGCCCTATATATGTGGGACTTTTGGACCTCTGAAGGCCTTTACCAGAACCACTCCATTCGTGGACATGGAAGCTGGCTTTACATTCAGTCTCAAGCACAGCTGGACAGCTGTTTGACATTTTACCACACTGCTTTCACTTACATGGTTGTTTTAATTAAATTCATAATGAAATCACCATTCAACATCTCACATACACTCTTTGGTCCATTTTGCTTTTGAATTAAAATATATACAGTAAACATGAGTAATTATATCGCTGGTGAATACAGTTTCAGGATTCTGGTTAAAGTGGTGCAGTTAATTCAACATGGACCCACTTATTTCCGCTAACACAGGG
>JBAFTA010000011.1:2587376-2599664 GCA_036919975.1 Melanotaenia parkinsoni | reverse complement strand
ACACAGTACAGTTATATCCTCAGGTAGGAAGCTAAAAGTTAGTACACAGTACAGTTATATCCTCAGGTAGGAAGCTAAAAGTTAACACACAGTACAGTTATATCCTCAGGTAGGAAGCTAAAAGTTAGTACACAGTACAGTTATATCCTCAGGTAGGAAGCTAAAAGTTAGTACATAGCACTAACAGAATCAGAACGCACAGTGCTAATACTATCAAAACAACGGCCGGTATATCAACACACAAAATGCATGTCTAAAATAAAGCTTGATGTAATTTTATTTTATTTGGAGCTTACCGCTTTGCTGTGTCAATAAATTCCATAGAGAGAAGGAACTGATTCATTCAGACGCAGTCTTTCTGCAAATCTATTTTAATACTGGGAGAGATTGCAACAGAAAGGACTTTCCCCACTGATGTTGGAGCATTTCTGTAAAAATTGCCGGGGGGCAATGTAAGGAATTGTGTGGGTTGATACACCCAACAACCGCACATTTTGACTGGTCTACTGGTAACTTCAGCATAACTAAATGTAGACTACAAAATTGCTTTGAGAAAAAAAAACGGATTCACAAAATTGGATACCCAGAAGTCCATGACCTTATTTAGCAGACCCACTTCAAATACTGTGACGTAATAGATAAGAAGACGTAATAGAGAAAACTAAACAGACTGAGAAATATGCCCCCCAAAAAATATAAAGATATATACAACGTTCCACAGATTCTTGTTTGAACTTTTCTCTAAGTACCTGATTCAAGCCAAACTAAAGAGTTTCATCCACTGATGCTGATATGTGTGTGTTTCAGGAGTGAAGAAGACATTTCAGTGTGAGTTGTGCAGCTATACCTGTCCTCGACGCTCCAACCTGGACAGGCACATGAAGAGTCACACTGACGAGAGGCCACACAAATGTCACCTGTGTGGAAGAGCCTTCAGGACGGTCACCCTGCTGAGAAACCACCTGAACACACACACAGGTGTGTACACCAGACCACAGTCTGTTCCAGAAAACTGGTGCTTCTCAGGAACAGATTCATGGATTATTTCTGTTTCTGCAGGAACTCGACCTCACAAGTGTACAGACTGCGACATGGCTTTTGTGACCAGCGGAGAGCTCGTTCGTCATCGTCGCTACAAGCACACACACGAGAAACCCTTCAAATGCTCCATGTGTGACTACGCCAGTGTGGAGGTGAGACAGCTTCCTGTCTGCTGGTTTTGTGAAACTTAGCGAGGAGAGGAAATGATTTCTGCTCTGGTTTCATGCAGGTGAGCAAACTGAAGCGGCACATTCGTTCCCACACTGGGGAGCGTCCATTCCAGTGCAGCCTCTGCAGCTACGCCAGCAGAGACACTTACAAGCTGAAGAGACACATGAGGACACATTCAGGTACACAAGCTGTGTGTTGATGTGTCTGCAGCTGGACTGAACACACACAGGACTTCCTCTCAGGGGTTGTTTTCAGATTGTTTCCTATTCCTAGTTCACTTTATGTGAAGAGGGTAAAAAAAGGGTAATTTTTTAATTGTGTATCTAAATATGCAAATGAGATATTATATAGCCAAAAATGTGCTAATTTTCATTCATTTCCAGGAAAAAATCCAAACCCTGGATTAGGCCAGGTTCAAAGTTCTTATTGTATTTTGTTGACATATTAGAGCGAAAGATTTGTACAGAAGAGATTTAAATATCTCTATTAAGTAATGTCAACGACCACAAAAACCTTTGTTTTTGTCATGTTTGCCCAATTCATCTAGGGGTGGATAAAGTGGTCATGGGAATGAGTCCTAGGGTCTGCAGCTTAGATATCATTACAATCTGAAATGAAAATGTCTGAACTCAGTTCATTTAATACCTTTCAATCTTTTTTACTGTCTTATGAACTGTGTCTGTCTTTTTAATTAGTTTCTGACCTCATTTTAATTATTTATTTTCTGACTTCATTCATGGCACTTTAGAATTTGTCATCTGGATACATTTAGAAACGTCCTGGTTGTTAATCTGTGATCTTTGTATTTCGATTCTGTATTTTAAGATGTGTGCCGCTGTCTTCTTAATTAGGCCGCTTTTAAAAAATGTCATCTGTCGTTCTCAGGAGAGAAACCGTACGAGTGCTACATCTGCCACGCCCGCTTCACCCAGAGTGGAACCATGAAGATGCACATTCTGCAGAAACACACGGAGAATGTGGCCAAATTCCACTGTCCACACTGTGATACGGTCATCGCACGCAAGAGCGACCTGGGTAACACATTGACCTGCACAGCGTCCAAACAGTCCTAACGAAGGAGTTTAATGTTGATTAATTCTCCTGCTGTTTTCTTTCACCTGTGTACATGTGAAGGTGTCCATCTTCGTAAGCAGCACTCGTTTATCGAGACCGGAAAGAAGTGTCGTTACTGCGACGCTGTTTTCCACGAGCGCTATGCTCTGATCCAGCATCAGAAGTCTCACAAGAACGAGAAGAGATTCAAGTGTGATATGTGTGACTACTGCTGCCGCCAGGTTTGTCTGCACACACCTGGGAGACGATGATTTACCACAACCATCATACTTCTGTAGTTTACTGGTGTCATGTTGTCCAAAGCGGTTACATAAATACTGACGGCGCAGCATCACTCTTTGTATTTTACATTTTAAGAATCTCCTCTGCTACAGGAAAGAAAACTTTACTTCTTTTTTTTTTCTTTTCTTTTTTACTAGAATTGTTCTAGTGTGATAGGTCCACCGTTTCTTAGTCAAAGTTCCTCCTCACCCAGGATGTGAAGGCAGTTTTTACAGTCCAGTTGAAGCTTATATGAACATCTAGGTTACATGTAGCTTTACAACTAACATATAGAGCCCGTTGAGAGACCACAGAGATAATAAAACCAAACATGTATGTCTGTATTTACAATGGAGGAAATAATTATTTGATCATCTAGTTGTTTAGGTTTACGTCCTTTTAAAGATATAAACAGGCTTTAATTTGTCAGCATATCAACAAAAAAATCCAGAAAAAGAAATAATGGTTATAACTTAATTTGTATTCGATTGAGTGAAATAAGCATTTAAAGACCCACTCCAATGCTTATTTAGAACTATTTAAAATGATGTCAGTGGTTTTGAAATTGTGATTATGAAGTTTTTGGAAAAAACTACAAAACCTGTACCCTTTTCCAGGACTCTGCTTCTGCAGAGGACTAGTAGCTCATTAGCAATTTGCCTCTGAGTTGTGGGCGGAGTCAGCGCTGCTCAGTGCCCTCCCCCCGGAGTGGGTCTTTAACCAACCAGCAAGCATTCTGATGCCCACAGACTGGTTATCTGACCATGAGGCACCTAATTTAGTCCTGTCCCTTTAGGAAAGTCCTCCTAACCTCAGCTCATATGTAAACAAGTCTCAAGCTTCTCCAGCACTATGGGCAAGACCACATCAGGGACTGTAGACCTGTATTAGGCTGGAATATAAAACCGTCTGCAGGAAGTTTGGTAGGAAAGAGACCACACTTGCTGTGATAATTTGAAAATGGAAGAAATACAAGACAACAGTCATTCATTCTTCCTCTGGAGCTCCATGTAAGATCTCACCTGTTGGGGTAAAGATGATGGCGAGAAAGGAGAGGGATCAGCTCATGTTTTACTCAGGAGGAGCTGGTAAATCTCAAGAGAACTGGGACCATAGTCAGGAAGAGAACTATTGGTAACACACTTAATTGTAATAGATTGAGATCCTTCGGTGCCTGCAAAGTCCCCCTGCTAAAGAAGACTTATGTATAGGCTAGTCTAAAGTTTGCCAAATAACACCTGAATGCTTCAGAGACGGCTTGTGATGCAATGAAGTCAGGTGAGTCTGAAATAGAGCTCTTTGGCACCAGCTCAACTTGTCACGTTTGGCAATGAAAAGCTGAAATATTCCCAAAACATACAGTCAAGGCAACAAAGGAATGACTCAAGAAGAAACACATTAAGATCCTGGATCACCCTTTTTAGTCCTAATCCCAGAGAATATCTGTGGATGGAGCTGAAACTTCGGTGTGCATTGAGAATTTAGAGTATCTGTAAAGAGGAGTGGACTAAAATCCCTCCTGAGGTGTGCACACACCTTGTGGCCAAGTACAAGAATTATCTGACCCCTTATGGCCCCCAAGAAGGGTTTGTCTGTCAAGAGCTGAGTCATGTTTTGCTTGGAGATCAAATTAATTTCATTCAATCAAAGAAAAATTAATTTATTGCTTTTTATTTAGTGTTTTTGTTGATATTCTGAGTCTGTTAAAATTAACCTGCCATTTGGACTACTTGTGTCTTTATAAACCAGACGATCAAATAATCATTGTGGTTATTGATCTGTCTGTGTTCTGTAACGGTGTTCCATGTTTCCGTGTCCAGGAACGCCACATGGTGATGCACCGTCGGACCCACACCGGAGAGAAGCCGTACGCCTGCAGCCAGTGTGAGAAGACCTTCAGACAGAAGCAGCTCCTGGACATGCACTTCAAACGCTACCATGACCCAAACTTTGTTCCCACCGCATTTGTTTGTCCCAAATGTAGCAAGACCTTCACTCGCAGGGTATACACACCTCTTTAACACACCTGAGCTGAACAGTCAGGAAGCCAGATGATTACTGATTAATTCTCAAACAAATTGTGTGTGTTTCAGAATACCATGGCTCGCCACGCTGAGAACTGTAATGGAGAGGTGGACGACACTGAGAACGGGGCTCCTACCCCAAAGAAAGGGAGGAGAGGAAGAAAGAGGAAGATGAGGAGCAGGAGAGATGAGGATGACAGTGGTGAGACTTTAATGTTGTCTGTAGAAGGTGGTGGAGTGCTGCGTTCAAATCTTTTACTAACTTTGATCATCATGGCTGTTCAGAGGAAGATCACCTCGAACAGGACGAGGATGAGGATGAGGGCGATGTGGAGGAAGAAGCTTCACTGCTACAGGAAGAGGAGGAACCAGAAAGCATGGAACTTGACCAAGCCCCTGCTGCCATCCCGGTTCCGGCCCCTGATGAGCCACCTGTCAAGAGGAAACGAGGCCGACCCCCAAAGAACCCCCCTAAACCTCCAACTCCCAGCAAGTCTGTTGTAGCGCCTGCTAGGATGTCGACTTCTGGTGAGAATACTGATGCACAGAGAACAGGAACCGAGAACATCGTCGGGTCTTTTTCAGTCATAAATCACAACCAAAAAACAGCAGAAAGTTTCTAGCTGATGCAGAACCGTCAGTCAGGAACATAAAAACGTTATTTCCACAGCACAAACTCACAACAAAGTAATCTAAAGGTAGTTTATTTTTACATTATAGACCAATTATAATCCAATTAAAATAAATACTCACCCGGGGGGCATTCAGAGACCGTTTGGGCACTGTGAGCTTTGTTCTTGAGGGGGTCATTGACATGTCCATTCGGGGGGGATTTTTTATGAGTGACACTTAAATTAACCAGTCAGGAGAAACAGGACTAGTTCCCAAATTCACCTGAGAAACACCAGTAAGAGCGACGTGAACCTAAAGGTAGTATATTGTAGACAGATGGCCCTCTTTAGCATAAAAACAACTTTTCTTCTTTATATAATCTAGACCTTTTTTGGGTCATTTCCAACTAACAGAGTCTAAGGACTAGACTATAGCAAAAATTTTATTTATTTATTTATTTTTTATGGTTTTAGTTGTGCTTCGTTGGGTGCCAGTGCTCAGCAAAGGCTTTTATCCAAGTTTTTTCCGGCCACTTTGGTATGCAACATGCTAATATTGATGCTTGTTTTCTGTACTGCATGCATAGGGATTCAGCCTGGTCCTCTAGATGCAATCCAAGTCCCGAAATTGTGGGACCACATTCAGTTCTGTAGGTAGAGTAGGCCTCCTATACACAGATGGTAGAGTAGGCCCTTATATACACAGAGGTGGCTACTGTTCCTCAGCTCAGCCAGCCCTGATTCATATCCGGGCATCTAGCTGCATGTCTTCGCCTGGTCTATAAAGGCCACCGGATCCACAAAATCAATTTTTAAAAAGTGCTGCAATTACTTGGATTTGACAGTGTCATGTGTTCAGCGTCTGAAATAAACCTGCAGTAAAAACGACTATCAGACAACCATTAAACACAGAGCTCAGACTAACGTCGTGTGATCCACGTGTAGCAGCATGCCTCCAGATTTCCTGCCAGTA
Organism: Melanotaenia parkinsoni; assembly: GCA_036919975.1. Classification (NCBI taxonomy): domain Eukaryota; kingdom Metazoa; phylum Chordata; class Actinopteri; order Atheriniformes; family Melanotaeniidae; genus Melanotaenia; species Melanotaenia parkinsoni. The sequence goes on along the minus strand of JBAFTA010000011.1, from coordinate 2,593,509 downwards.
AGATGATCCATTCACAGATTGCTGATTAAAGCGTAAATCTAACCTTGTATTATCTGAAGGGAACCTGATCCAAAAAGCATTTAAAGAAAAGTGGCGGTGCTAGTGTAATTACCTGCAACCTACCAAACGAATCTGGTGACATTAACAGTAAAAAAAACTTAACTCATGACCACATGTTAGTTTAATTTGATTCTATTTAAATGTTGAAATGAATGATAGAATTGTAACCGATCCCAGTGGGTTCGTCCAGCTGCTTTAGTAATATTGTTTCCCAAAAACTACAAATACCATAAAAAGTCTGCCTACACTATGGTAGCCCAGAGGGGACCTACGTCCTACTCAAAACCCAAAACATATGCCAAGATGGTCCCTTATGAAGAGATATCCTCATATGCCTGAATTTATTTACAATTATATAAAAACAAAATACATAAAGGAAAAAAATAAGTCTAGAAGAAAATAAAAAAATAAAATAAATAAAAATATGATTAAAAGCAAAAAAAATGGCAAAGCATGAATGAATAAAAAAGGATAAATAATAAATTAAAAAGAAATGCATAAATTAGAGTAAAGAAAAGCAAACAAATAAGAAAACCAAGAATAAGCAGCAATAGGCTTAAAAAGGGTTAAAATGTGTGGGTTTTTGGGGGATTCATTAGTAATATTTATTATTTTCTTCTTGTTTTTTAGCTGCTGCCATCATTCAGGTAGAGGATGAGAGCACCGGAGCGGTGGAGAACATCATCGTGAAGAAGGAGGAAGGCGACGTGTCCGGCGCGCCCCTGACAGTGGAGGGGGTGGGGCTAGAGGCGGAGACTGTTGAGCTGGCGGTGAATGAGGCGGCTGCAGTGGCGGCCAATGGAGACCTGACACCAGAGATGATCCTGAGCATGATGGACCGGTGAACGGTGCTGCATGCTAACACTTCAGACATTTTCTTCACCTGTTTACTGATGTCTGCACACACACCAAAACACACACGTACATTTCAGCTCAGACTGCTGCTCCTCGCTAATCTGCTTTTTTATTAATCTGACTGTAATTTTTACTTCTTGTCTGCACACGCTAACACATCTGCTGTTTGTCTGATGGAAGAATGAAATCTGATTGGTGGGGTTTAGTTCTGTAGTTTAGGTTTGGATCATTCCAGTTATGTACGTTTATATGAAATTATGACCGTAGGTTAATCATCCCACCTGAAGACAGCTGATGGTCCCACCTGTCTCTCATTTATAAGATGGTTTCATGTAACCATGTTTGTCCTGTCAGTGATGATTTTAATGTACAGAAATTACTCATTATGAGACATTTAAGAGATGTATGAGTCTTCTTTCCTTCGGTGAACATGTTTGTGCTGAAGGAACTCCTGAATGTGGAGCGAGCTGACCCATTTCCTGTTTGACTCATGTTTTCTGCTCATGTTTCCACCGTTGGTTGATGTCAGACAGCTTTTAAACTTCCTGCTGATGTTCAGCCTCCTGAAAACATGAAGAAACTTTGATTTTTACCACTTTGAAGCAGGTTTAAGTTTCCACAAGCTGCTGTCGGTCTGTTGATGATCTGTCAACTGTCTGAGCTGCAATCTGAGCTGATCATGCTAACATTCCTCTGCTTCACCACGAAGTCGGTTGAAGGTGTTTTTCTCAGCTGCATGGTGTGTTTGTGTGTTTTTATCACCAGTTTCTGTAAAACATACCAGGTGTCTGCAGCATCCTTTCATCATGTTGTCATGGAGACGCCTGTCAGTCTGAAGCAGAGGAAACTTTCTGAAAATAAAAAAACTGTACAGCTCCAAATAAAATCACATTGGCTCAGAGTTGATTTTTCATTTGCTTCATCAGGTGAAGGTGGAGTTTTTGTTTTTGTTTTTTGGTCTGACATCAGAAGCTGCTGGAGGTGAAACCTGAAGAATGTGGTAGAAATATTTTCACTTATGTTCACCCAGAACAGAAAAAAGGTTTCTTCCTGAATAATGTGAAGTTCAGGCTTAAGTGTAAATTAATAAGTAGTGATAATTAATATATTAATCAATGCCATGTTCAGTGTGAATTGACCTTTAATCTGGGTAAACCTCTGATGTCCAAGTACAAGTGAATGCAACATATATTGTAAACTTAGCACGGACGGACAGATACTTTATTAATCTCGTGAGAGAAATCTTTCTGCTACAGCAGCAGCCATCAGATTAAAATAAATAAGAACAGATATATAAGAAAAATAAACATAAAGAGAAAATAAACTCAATATATAAAAGGGAAGCCCCAAAACACACAAAATAACTACAGACAGCCTATATACAGTGATGATAATGGATTGTTGGGTATGTTTGGGTAAAATGCAGAGATGATCACCTCTCACTGGAGTGACCAGATCCCAACTCACCTAATGTGGGACAATCTGAGACTCCCAATGTAATAAAAATAAATCTTTCAATTCTGCCCTTCAGCTCCAACATTACTATCAAAACGTAACAAATATATATTTTATTTAAATTCAGCTTTCTCAGATTTTCTGTCATAAGAAAAAGGTTTTAGTTTTGGGCCTTAAATTGATCTTTGGGGTACCCCACATTTAACTTCATGGATTTCTTAGGAGCCCATATGATAATTACAAAAAATTGTCGATCTGTGAGATAGAAATAAAACTATTTAAGAGCAGTACCCGAGAGGCCCACCTGACTTCTGAGTCTGTTTATTAGAATCTGGTGATCTACTGTATCGAATGTGGCACTAAGATCGGGCATAACCAGAACAGAAAGTTTCTGTGAGTCTAAGTTAAATCTGTCATTAACAATCTTTGAAAGAGCGTCTCTGTACGGTGGTTTGTCCTAAAACCAGATTGATATTGTGTTCATTCAAAAACTCATGCAATTAAATAAGAACAGCTCATTTTGCTTTAAAACGGTAAGTTGTATTGTTTGCATCTAAAGGACTCTTCTTCAGAAGGGGCCTCACCACCACCAGTTTAAAGGTGGTGGTGGTGAGGCCCTTGTGTTAAAGAGCTCAGGCTCAAAGAAATCAAACTTTAAAAGCGATGTGGGTATTGGGTCTAAAAGGCAGGTTGTGGGCTTTAATTGAGAGAAAACTCAACCAAGCATCTTTGCATCAAGCAGGACAAAGCTCTCCAGTCTTTCCTCTGATTAAAACAAAGCTGGTCTGTTAAAATCAACTTTTTGCGGAGATAAAAGACCAGCTGTAATAACGGTGATCTGCATGCATCTGATGCAGGCAAGGAGGACTTGTTAAAATCTGTTTATTAAAATTTTAATGGTTTTAAAAATAAATTTTGGGTTATTTTTGTTTGTGAAAAAGTTTGATCATCATGACTGTTGTGCTGGGGTTGGCAAGAAGCCCCAACAACCGCAAACACCTCAGCTTGTAATCTAGCAGCTGACTCATTGCTGGCCTCATAAAAGTCAACGATTATGCTTTTCAACCTTCAAACCCACTCTGGTGTCCAATGTCTCAGAGAGAGGGGGAAGTTTAGTTGTCACATGATTAGATGCATCTAAAGAAAATGAAGACATGTGGGCCTTCTTGTGACTTGGGTTAGGGTTTAATTCTCCCAAACAGATCTCTATAGAAGCAGGTGCAAGCACATCTGTATGGAGGCTTCATCACAAAGTCTATGCAACTGAAATGATTCAAAGTGCTAACAGATTTTATTTGTTTAAAAGGATTACAGCTATGGACAATGATGTACTAATGGTTTATCATTGTGTTTACTTATATCTTTTAATGCTCATATTTTCCTTCAAGGTTTTATTAAGTTGTTGAATTTAAGTAATTTATTTGTTTTACTTGGTGATTAAAGTACATTTTTGTTCTTTCTTGTCTGGACAAAACTGATGTAAAACAAATATGCCAGCAGATGTCTTCAACTCATAAAATTACATCATGAACTGAAAAAAGCAAAATCAACCGATTCAGTTTACAAAAAAAAAACTTATAGTCATGTCTGAAAAGAATAGTTTTATTTTAAACTTCTGCTGGTTCCTATCCACGCTATCATTAATACTGCAGATAAATGTCTATCTACAGTAACATACTTGTGTGAAAACCAATGTCAGAATGGAACCTACGCGCTTGGTGGAAGTGACCCAGTCGTGCTTACAGGGCGTGTCGGAGTCAGACGGCTCTGATCAGTCCATCCCGTTCAGTTTTTGTCTTTTTGATGCTGGGCCGGGTGGAAGTGCACTGAGTGGGGGAGGTCTCTCTGTTCACAGTGACTCAAACTGGAACAGGATGTGTGCATCTCAGTTCATGTGCAGAAAAAGTGTGCGTGCACGGTGAGCATGAAGATGTGTGTGATCCCCTGCAGCAGAGGACAGAGGTGACTGTATGAGCAGGTATATGTGTTTCTGCCCCGAGCCCTGATGACGATGAGCAGCGGAGGATCACAGCTTCAGTCTTTAACATCTCGATGAGGGAAGCATCATGGACACCGTCTCTCAAAGCCTGCAAGGTAAGAAACCAGAACCAACGGCATCCTTTCTGTGTTCCTGTTAAGTGGCGGGGTGTGTGAGAAGGTCTGTAACATCAGAGGGGGTGGTTGGATGGATGGTTCAGACTGATCTGATTATCTCAACACCAAGCTCAGCTCAGTTTAACTGATCTTCATCAGGGTTGCGTGAACTTCTTAAGCTTCAGTTTGTTCTTCCGATTTGAGTCAGGCTCCAATTTCTAAATGTTTGTTTCCACTGAAACAGTCAGAGAAGGAAACACGAGTCAGACCACAGAACCACAGGAGCCTTAATCATCCTGTCAATGCTGCAGACTATTACACAGGCCAGCCAGAACATTAAAACTACCTGCACTAAGACACCATCATAGATCTGATCGGTCAGGGTGTGGACAAAGACATCTGAAGGTGAGCTGCAGATTCAGATGCCAGGATGTTAACAGGTGCTGTGGGTCCGCCTTCGTTCTTACAGGCGTCTTCAGAGCCCTGAGGTTGGGCAACTGACTGGATCCGGTCACTGACTTTATCTGTCTGTGCTTTTAATCTTGTGGCTTGTTTTCATATCTTGTCCCACAAAATATCCTCTGTACAGATATAAAGTCTGAATCAAACACAGAATTCAGCTTCTACTCTGGCCTCACTTCCATTTTTATTTATTCTATTTCCTTGTCTTTATTGTTTTGATACTATAATAAAAATTTCTACTTGATTAATCACGATTGGGAAATTCTAAAATATGGCATCACACTGCTGTCTAAATGCACTACAGCTGGACAAGAGTAAACCAATAAAAGGCTCCCAGTCTGACAAAGTCACACTGTGCTGCTGATCTTTGAGAAACAGATTCAGGATGAAGGAGCTGATATTCCTGGTTGGATGTACGAGAAAAGAAATTTCAGCTCTGAGATGGTCCTGATCTGATCACCGTCCGTGTCATCAGCTGTTCTTTATGGTTTTTCTGTTAGTCAGTGTATTAGCCTCTCAGCAGCAAAAAGAATAATGCTGCTGTCAATGAACACATGTAAACTGTGTTTACATATTTATATATGTTTATGTACATATTTATATACTGTACATTCCCTGTCAGAACATATACTGTACATATTTTTTATAATTTGTGTGTGTGTGTGTTCGTTTCATACCACCTGTGTGCTTCTGCTTGCAGCAACAAAGCAATTTCCCCACTGAGGAACTAATAAAGTTTTCTTCTTTTTCTTCTTCTTCTTATTATTATTATTAAATAAGAATGATGCAAACAGCAGCAGTGAGTTTCCAGACAGGAAGTAATATAAAAAATTATATAAAAGAAATTAAATGAAAATGATTCAGTGAGAGAACCAAATCATCACTGTGTTTTATGATACAACCTCAGTTCCAAAAAAAGTTGCAACTGTGTGTTAAACATAAATAAAAACTGAATGCAATGATTTCTAAATCTTATCAACACAACTTTTACTCCCAATAAAACTTAAACATATTAGATGTTGAAACTGAAACATTTTACAATTGCATGGAAAATATTAGTTAATTTAAATCTGATGGCAGCAACAAGTCTGTAAAAAGTAGTTCCAGGGTGAGGTTCGGCACGGTGTAATAAGTAGTTCCAGGGTGAGGTTCGGCACGGTGTAATAAGTAGTTCCAGGGTGAGGTTCGGCACGGTGTAAAAAGTAGT
>JBAFTA010000011.1:2551176-2564225 GCA_036919975.1 Melanotaenia parkinsoni | reverse complement strand
GACTCTTCTCCTGTGAAGCCATGCTGCTGTGATGGATGCAGGATGTGGTTCAGCATCGTCTTGCTGAAATCTGCAAAATCCTCTGTGAAAAGGAGCAGACGTTGCTCTAAAACCTCCATGTACTTTCCACCATTGATGGAGCTTCACAGATGGAAGCCGCCCACACCATAGAGGCACTAATGCAGCGCAAACCATCAGAGATGCAGCTTTTCACCTGTCCACTGATAACAAGCTGGATGCTCCCTTTCCTCTTTAGCGTGCAGGACACGCCGTCCATGGTTTCTTGAAAGAATTTTACATTTTCCTCCATCTGACCACAGAACAGTTGCCTCAGACTATTTTAAATGAGCTCTGGTCCAGATGTTTTTTTCTGGAACCTGTTCACACGTGACTTTGCATGATAGAGCTTTAACCTGCATTTATGGATTTCAGAGTGAACTGTGTTCACAGACAGGAATTTCTGGAAGTGTTTCTGAGTCCATGCAGTAATTTCTAGTAGAGAATCATGTCTGGTTTTAATGCAGTGCATCCAGCATCTAGTTTAGACCTTCAGCCATGTCCCATGCACACAGAGATTCCTCCTGATTCTCTGAATCTTCTATGATATTATACACTGTAGATGGTGGAATCTTCAAATTCTTCACACTTTTATTTTGAGGAACCTTTTTCTGAAATTGTTCCACAGTTTTTGACCTAGTTCAGTTTGGTGAATCTGAATAAGAGACTGTCTTATTTGTCAAGGGTTCCTACAGTTTATTTTATTTGTACCAAGTGCTTTTCCAGCCTTTTGTTGCCTCTGTTCTAACCTTTTACAGATGTCCTGCTGCCATCAGATTCAAACAAGCTCATATTTTTTTTCATAAAACTGCGAAATGTCTCAGTTTTAACATCTGATATGTTGTTTTTGTTCTATTCTATTGGGAAGAATATTGCTTTATGAGATTTGGAAATGACTGCATTCTACATGCCTTTTTGGAATTGGGGTTGTTAATTATATACTTTTAGAAATAACATCTACATTTTACACCTCTCTTCTGGTGTTTGGAGAGTTGTTGTCCATGAGTGTGTAGTCATAGAGCTCAGTATCAGATTAACACCAGGACCAGAAGCGGAGATGTTCCGAGCCATCAAAAATTAATGGTTAATTATCACACATTTACACTGTGTGTGATTATATTACAAACTGAGATCTCTTCTCCTTATTTACTATTAGGATTCCCTTATTAAAGAACACTCATGTAATACTGCAAAAATCAACATTCCTGAACTCCGACTGGCCGGCAAGGAATTTCCAACTGATGACGTAAGAGATCCAAACACTGGTCTATCCCTTTGTTCTGTCCTTCACTTTGCTTGCTTATTTCTCTTCTCTCCATCACCAGTACTGTCCTGCTTTCTGGAGGAACAGTCTGCACTCCAAGAGTTTGAGACCTGCTGCTTCACTTAAGAGTAAGAAACAACCCTTTACCATCTGATCCAGATCAGTTTATCATAGTTCTTGAACCGATTTCATCCCAAAGGTCCACGTAAACACAGATACCTCCAGGTTCATCAGTGAGTGCCATGTTGCTGCTGTAGCTCTAAGAAACATAAAGACAAACTAAGTTTCACAGTATTATCAAACAGTACAAAAAAACCTATGTTAGAACCAGGTTTGATCTGTTTTCCTTTTAATGGTAAAAATAAGAATGAAGTTTTACTGGAACTGACTCCCTCCAGAAAGTCCTCCTTTAAAACATGACTCATTCCTGGTTCATCCAATGACTCCCTGACCTCAGTCAGGCCTTGACTCAAACAGATGGTTTTTCTTCAGCTATCCATCGCGTGTTCATTCTTCATTCACACTCATTTTACAGCACTTCTTAACCTTGTGTTGCTTCAGTTTCAGACTGTCAGTCAGTCCTGGGTCCTCCTTTATCAACCGTTGTCATGCACAGGTTTAACCATCTTCTACCTTAAATGTTTTTAAATATCAGATCAGCTCTGACCTGAGTATACACAGAATCCAGCGGTAGAGCAGGTGCACTGATTGTTTCTGCAGGTGTGAGTGATCTCAGCTTCTCCATGGAGTCTTTGTTTCATCAAAATACTAATTACTCAGTGATTTTTCAGAGAGAAATAAACAGACATGTAGCTTCATTGGTTTCAAAACATACAAAAGATGTCCATGACCGACCGTTGAGAGCTGATCATCATCGATCTGATGTCCTCTAATAATATTTCAGACTGAGCTTTGCTGTGAGGTCATCATCAGACAGCTGATCTGATTGGTGAGGTCACAGAGTGACTTTTGATCAGATACCACTTCCTGGGACAGATCACGTTAAATTTGTTGTGATCTGGGATCTGTGTTGAAAAGTTATACTAACTCTGGACCAAAACAAATTTATTTATCCTGAAGAATTCAACATCAGACTGAAATTAAAGAGGAACCAGCTGCAGTGATGCTGGGAATGATTCTGGGAACGTGTAAGGTGCCTCAAATCCAGGCTCCTCTAATACAGGGAATATAAAACTAACCAAGATTAACCAAAGAGCTTCAATGTGAACTAAATAGAGATGTTTAGGCTTCAAACTCAGAGAAATTTCTCCTTTTTTTCCTCTCCATCACTCCAAGGAGGAAAACCAGTGATTTCTATGTGACTTCTATAGCGATGTATTGTCGCCATATCTGGTTAATGAGGATGTTTCTGAACGTAAATGGCCATGAACGATACGAGCAGATGATGTAGAACATGTGGAATTTATTAACAGATGATTACTCTCTAACGTGTATAAAACTGGCTTCACGCGTTGGATCTGGTAAAATGATCAAAGTCTGACTATATTTCAACTTGGTAAAAAGAAATAATAAACTAACCACAGTTTTGGTGGAGGAAACAGGATTTAAACCACACAAACGTTGGACTTTTCTCCAGCTGGTTAGAGCTAAAATGTGACCTGGTTAGAGCTCATAAAGATTATAAAAACATAAAATAAAAAGTGGGCCCAAGACGGAGCTCCTGGAAACATCCTGGACTGATGTGTGGTTTTAGCATAAAGATATGAATTAAAACTTTCCATTACTTGATTAAGTAAAGGTATATAAAACGTCAGATTAAATTTTTGGCACGTGTTGTACTTTTTCTTAACTTCATGTATTATCGCCTTCAGGCTGCATCATTTGTCTCTGTTTCTCTTCATTTTTGCTTCTAATTGAATTTATTCTTTCTCTTTCCTGCTTACTTCATTTCAACTTTTGCTGGCTTCTGCAGACAATCTGCTGTTTTAATCAGTGAAAATGTATAAAAAATTTCAACACACATTTATTTAAATGTCTTTTGGTCATCTGAATGTGGCATGGCTCAGGGGGCTGTTGCTATGGTTTTATTTCTGTTGCTTTATTTTCATTGTCTTTGAGTCTTGTGTTTGATTTTCTGTTTTATTTTATTTATTTATATGAATTTATTTCTGTCTTTTGTCTTGTTTAATCTGTTTTGCTTCTTGTTCATCAGCACACCTGGTTTAATTTTCCCGTTTGCTTCACCTGCTCTTCGTTAGCTGTCCTCAGTGTTTATATACCCCTTGGTTTCAGCCACTCTTTGCCAGGTCATCGTGGTGCTTCCCCAACGTTGTCTTTACTTGGACTTTTTTCAGTCCACTCTGTTTTTGGTTGGTGTTTGTGTATCCTGCTGCAGCTGGGTTTTTGTTTTTAGCCTATTAAACCTTTGGTTCCTGCACCTGCCTGCCCCCTGCCTTTCATCTCCTGTTTTCCCATTTCATGACCGAACATATGTACTGTATGTGGTACATAGATTCACAATGGTACATAAAAATACAGGAACCTTTGTGTATTGAATAAATGTAGCAAAGTTTTTGACATCCAGTCATTAAAACAGTATTTAGTGGGCATGACAGTTTATTTTACAACCTAATTTTAAAAAGAGTAAAATCTTTGAAAAACAATGCAGTGATTTGCAAATCTCATCCAGCCATGTTTTATTACCAATACAACATAAATAACATATCAAATGTTGAAAATTAGACATTTTTGCTCACATTTGGAATCTGATGGCAGCAACACGTCTGTAAAAAGTAGTTCCAGTGTGATGTTTACCACTGTGTGGCATCCCCTCTATACAAAATAGAAAATTTAAAGTGAGCTAATATTTTCCATGAAATGGTAAATTGTCTCTGTTTTAACATTTTTAGCTAAATTAGCATTAACATGGAAGAAGCTTGATTAATATTCCCTGGACAGGTTGTTTTCACTCGGGTTTTTAACAGAGATAAATACGTAGATAAATACGATTTCAACGCATCTTTATTAATAATGAAGTAGACACTGTTTAACAGCGACTGTAGTCCATCATAATTCCCTTATCTGACATTATTTTAATACATGTAAAGCTGTTCTGGCTCATACCTGAGGTCAGGTAAACAACTGAATAATCTAATTTGTATGCATGTGTGTGTGTGTGTGTGTGTATTATGCCACACTGAACTGATCTGACTCTCAGCTCTGTTTGGCTAATTGGAGCATAGCCTGTTTACTTTCACACCAGTGACTTTCACCATGGGAGAGGAGGATGGAGGAGGGGAAGATGGAGGAGGGAAAAGACATGAGGGGGAATTTTGACCCTTTAGGCTCAGAATACTCCACCCCTAACTGATTTGTAAAAATCAATAAAACCAAAATGAAACCAAGTCTGACAGATTGAAGTCATCAACAGAATCTGGTAAATTTTTTAATCTGATTTTACATAAAATCTGTTTACTGAAATTTTTTCTAGCAGTGTTTCTGGATGTGAATGTTCCCTGAAACGTTTGGATCAGAAGGATCTCCTGATGTTAAGTCTAACTACAGTGAGGCTGGAGGAGCATCCATCTGCTGCTCTGCGTCCAGGATCCTCTCTGCACATCTCTTTGCTCATTTTTCCAGTTTCATTGTCTTCCCACACATTCCAATCTGCTGTAAATAAAAATCTGTAGATGAGAGTAAAGACATGCTCAGTGTGTAAGCTCCCTCCCTCCATCACCTCCCCCCTGTATCGCCTCCTTCCTCAGTCATGTTGCCTTGTTTTCAGGTCTCCTGGATGCAGACCGGGAACCGCAGATCAGGGACAGAGAGGGAGGAGGAGGTGTTGAAGAGGAAGACGGGGGAGGAAGGTGTGTCCTCCCACAGTTGCCAGCAGCAACCCCACTGCCACTCACAACCTCAAGCCCCTCCCCTTCCCCTTCCACTTCCTTGTCCCCCTCCCCCCCACCACGGATGGGGAGGAGGAGGAAAGAGGGAGAGGTGGTATCAGTGGATGCTGCAGAAGCAGTATCAGGAGCTAGAGGAGCATTGCTCATCCCTCCTCCCAGCCTCCCCCCTCTTTACTCCAGAACCACACAAGCTCCAAAGGAAGAGGCAGCTGGCCGCGGAGGCTTGAACAGACGAGAGGCTCCCTTCCCCGGCTGTGGCCCCCGCCCAGGCCCCCTCCCCGGCTCTGGATTCCCCGTTTCTTCCATGGAGCCTCTACCCACCCAGGGACAGACTCTACGGCACTACACCGCCTCCCGACCACGGCCACGACGCACACACACACAGCCCCCCTCCTGCAGGCCTCAGGTAAGAACACACACACCAGCTACACCACACACACTAACTATAAAACACACACCCTCTCCAGTAAAAGGTAGAAAGCAGACTAAAATGATAAGGGGAGGTGAATCTATAAACAGAACATCCATCTATCCATCTTCCTCTTCCTGCCTCAGCTGCTGTAGTAATAATGGAAGCCATCTTTATCTGTGCATTCTCCTGCTCCATGTAGTCATACTCAGTGTGTGTGTGTGTGTGTGTGTTGCTGTGTGTGTGTTTACGGAGTGGTGTTCCCTGGGTTTTTCCCAGTACTGACACCCCCCCCAAAATAGAGCCACAAAATACTTTTGGCTTCATTCACCAATATCTTCTTACAAATCTTTATAAATCTGTTCTTAAGTTGTACTTAGGATTTTTTTTTATGAAAGCCCTTCATCAGATGTGCTCATAAACTGCAAAATTATTCAAATTGAATGATTAATGAATGCTGATCTCTCTGTGAGTTGCAAGTAAATGCCCAAAAAATGCCCATAAAAAGTCCAGACTGAAGGGCCGTGTGCAGACACAGACAGATCCCAGAATGCCACAAGAATGAACGAAAATGAAAATGTCAGACTCATAGAAGTAAAGTCGGATGTAATAATCATTGATGGATGTTCCCCCATCTGACATATTCAGCTTGCATCCATTGCCTTTGCTGTACTGGGGCATTCCAATATGGTTCAGCTCTGTACTGGGATGCCCCTAGGACCCCATTGAGGTGGCGGGAGGGAGGAGGATGATGTTTGGCTTCTTCCCACAGTCCAACGACATGCATGTTAGCTTGATTTAAGTCTCTAAATTCTCCAAAGGAGTGAGTGTGACCCTGAGGGAATGTTCAGATAGGGTAGACAGGAAATCAGACACAGAAACAGTTTTGTTTGTTTGTTTTTTATGTCATCATAGATGACGAAGGAGAAGTGGAAAATCACAAGATTCTCCGGTATTAAATGCTGTGCCACGCAGGTAGGAACAAAACTGTGGCGCAGCCGTAACATGATACACACACAGCAGGTATAATTCTGGTGTAAGAACAACACAATTTAGCAGAGCGCCGCAGCAATGCGCTTCTGGGACGCTTCTGATGCATGTTGCGGCGCACCTGGTGGAAACCAAACCACCAACTAAAACGGCTGCGAACAGCAGCGGAGGCCACAACGCAGCCGTAACGTGGCCTGGTGTAAATGAGGGGTTAAGTGTTTATATCTGGACTGAATTATAATACTGATCATGAAGATTTGTTAAAACACAGTTTAGTTTATGATTTGTGGAACCTTTATTCTATTTTTGAAAAATACATATCAGGCTCATTTAATTTATTTATTCATTTATGCATCTAGACCACATGTTTTCATCAAACACCTGGAGAGATGTTCATGCTACACACATACAGAATTATGTCCTTTAAAAAATGTCAGTACGCATCTAAATTAAGTGGTGCTGTTTGCAAAAACGTTTTTCAGTGACAGGTTTTTTTTTTGTTTTTTGCCAAAGCAGCAGCTAATAGAAATCCTTTCACAAAGCTTCTCTGCGGCTTCACGCTCAGATGATTCAACATAAAACATTTATGTTGCCACAAAAAGCCGTTCCACAGAGACGCTGCTTCAAATCTCTACAGGAAGCATACTGAGCTCTCACTCAGACGGAACTTAAGACCTACAGGACATAGAGGATATGATCCACATATACACTAAACTGACAACAGGATCTTTGCTTTAGATTGTAGTTAGCCATGACAAGTTCGGAGATCAGAACTGAGAAGTTTCCTTCCTGCTGAGGTTTTACAGGGTTCTTTTACATGGAACAAGCCAGTTCAGTTTCAGCTTTACAAAACCGTTTCATAACCAAAGATAATGTTCAACTCATTTGAAATAGAATCAGTCAAATTCATTATTCTCTAAATGAGTCCAGTTCATTGTTATTGTATTAATGGTATTCCAGTTCAGACAATATTGTCATGGCAACCACATAAAATCTTTTTGATTCAATCATCTATCCTGAGCTGCACGAGGAGACAGTGGAGAAGAAAACCTCCATCAGAACCAGACCCAGGAAAGAAAACCGCGATCAGAACCAGGATGGATGGCCATTTGTCTGGACCAGCTGGGGTGGAGATGACAGGACACAGACACAAACATTTCCCTGCAGCGTGTATTAGAACGTCTACGGAGACTGCGGTCCTCTGTCAGCTGAAAGAAAGAAAATAAATGAATGAAGTGGTTAGAAAAAAGTCCATGAAACATGGTCACAAACGTCATCAATCTCTGACGAAATAGCAGGAGATTTGACCTCATCATCAGTTTCTTTGTGTTGTTTTGGAGGAAAGTGAGAAGAAAACAGATGACATGCACCAACAAAGCTCTGAGGTGATGTGGACATCCTGTGACGATTAAGTCCACTTACAGAAGATGGTTCTGAGAGGTGCAGAGAAGTTGTTTATGGAGTGATAGCTCTTATAGCTGAGATAATAGAAAAGGATGTGGAAAAGCTGCTTTAATGTTCACATCCATCCTGAAACATCCATCCATCCTCCTCGTCTATCAGTGTTGATGAAGCAGCAGTCAGCTAAATATTACATCATTAGAGAACATTTAGGATTCAGAAATAATAAGAAATAGTAGTTCTTTGGAATATTAATAAAATCAAAAGTATTATAAATTAATCTGATTTAAATTGTGTAGTATTATTTAACTGTAGAACTGTTAAAAATACAGTAATATGCCAGCATCAGTCATGAAGACGTATAAAACATGTACACTTGAACAGCCCCACCTCCAATTCCAAAAAGTTAGGATGCTGTGTAAGTTGTAAATAAAAAATTTATCCTAATCAATCCATATTTTATTCCCAATAGAGCGTTAAGTGAGGAGACGGTTCCTGTGGTTTTAGGAGAGGAATGTTGCCCCATTCTGGTCTGATGCAGGATTCTAGCTGCTCTACAGTCCTGGACCTTTGTTTCTGAATTTTTGCTTTCATGATGCTCCAAATGTTTTTATTGATGAATCATCTGGACTGCAGGCAGGCCAGTTCAGCCCCGGACTCTTCTCCTGTGAAGCCATGCTGTTGTGATGGATGCAGGATGTGGTTCGGCATTGTCTTGCTGAAATCTGCAAGGTCTTCTCTGAAGGAGACGTCTGGATGGGAGCAGATGTGTCTCCCATTGGTTGCCGTCTTGTCCCCTGCACATAGGCTTCTGATGATATTATACAATGTAGATGGTGGGAACTTCAAAGTCTTTACAGCTTTACATTGAGGTACATTTTCAGAAATTGTTCCACAATTTTTAGATCCAGTTTGTCTCAGATTGGTGAAGCTCTGTCTATCTTTACATCTGAGAGACTCTGCCTCTTTGACATGTTCTTTCTACACCCGGTCATGTTACTGACCTGTTGCCAGTAACCCTAATTAGCTGTCAAACGATCCTCCAGCTGTTATCGATTTGTGCCAGTTATGTTTCCAGCCTTTTGTTGCAAGAGTTGAATCAGAAACAGTTTTGTTTGGTTATTTGACTCAAATACCTCATTGTGGTGGATTGATAACATGAATAAAGTAAGGAGAAGGATAGGACCCCCTCAAAGTCTAGACACTTTTGGAGAATGAGCAGATAGAAGGTTACAGATACTTGTGATGAGACTCCTCTGGGATCAGGAAGAGATGGAGATGAT
Organism: Melanotaenia parkinsoni; assembly: GCA_036919975.1. NCBI lineage: Eukaryota > Metazoa > Chordata > Actinopteri > Atheriniformes > Melanotaeniidae > Melanotaenia > Melanotaenia parkinsoni. The sequence continues at coordinate 2,554,955 of JBAFTA010000011.1, read as the reverse complement.
GAGGAGGGGGAATGGCAGAACATAAGATGGTTAAAGAATAAGGATCAGATTGATAAGGAAGATGAGCTGTGATGACAGAGTTCAGGATCTGACAGCGTGGTAACATAGAAGTGCTGAAGCTCAGCCAGAAAAAAGTTGTGCTTGTTTCAGTTTTCCTTATCACTGGTGTGTTACCTGTGAAGGAAGCAGCTGTTCAGTCTGGACTTTTCTCTTAGTTCTCCTCATAAAACACCTGAAGTAGTAGCATGATGTTTCTGCAGCTCTTCAGTGGGCACTTTGTGTTGTATGAGCACCCACAACATGGCTGTATGGGTGGAAACAGCCCTGTGTATGTACATATGTGATGTTGTGATGAGAGAGAGGAAGGCGAGGAGAACGGTTGTGTGATAGAGAAACATGCTGGCATGAGGTACGTGGGGACAGGTGGCCGTTAGGGAGGAGGCCCAGAATGAGAGAGAAGCACATTATTTTCATTGGACCATAAAGAGCTAAAAGATGCTGATAAATGCTGCAGTCGTCAACAGGAAGCGCTCCACTGTTACTGCAGCTCTCAGACATGAAGCATGTCCATCATACATTCACTGTAGCCTCCAACATGGGAGCAGTCTGTTGTCTTTGTTTAACTCTTATCTGATGATACAAAACATGAACATTTATGCCCTCATTTTTTTTTCTTACAATAACTGATTTTCCTGGTATCTCAATCAGCTGCTTGATATTTCAGCATGTTAGTGTGAGCAGGTTAGACGGTGACTCATTTTTAATTTAACTACTAAAATTCAGCCTAACCCAGGGAGCACCATGGTGAGAGCCAGAATACACCCTAGGCCAGTTCAATTTTCAATTTGTTAGTTCAGTTCATCTTTATTTGTTTTTTACTAATTCACAAAAAGTCATCTGAAAAGTTATAGTGTGTAAGAATTACTGACATTTAGTCGTAAAGATTGGTATAGCTCAGAATGTACATTGGTTGTCAGTGGCCAAAAGTTTTCCAGAAGTAAATGTTTTCCTCTATGAGTGGGTCCAGTGGCCTCAAGTGCAGCGATGACTGCACCACAGGTAACTACATCAACAGTGTGTACATGTCTTCATCTATGGTCCATTATCCCAAATGGTTCTCTAACACCTGACCGAAAAGCTGGTACTGCAGTTTTAAAGCTTCACACACGGAGTTGTTTGTTCATTCAGAGACACCAAAGTAAAAATGGTAGCACAGGTATAGCCGCTGCCATGTATGCGGACCCATGGATAGTAGATATAAATGGTTCATTTTAAGAGAATAAAAACATAAAAGTTCTTTTAGTAAAGTCATTAGATACCAATAGAAACACAGTTTTTAATAATGATGCCATACATATTTTTTGTCATTGACCTTTGATTTTTTTTTTACACACAGCACCTTTAAGGCTCTTTTAAAAGTCTAATTCATCGTACTCCAATTATAATCCAACTAAAACAAATCCTCATAAAGTTGTTTACAGTATTTTCAGCATTTTTGATCAGTCTAAAAATGTGTGACATTTCAGTTTTAAGAAGCTGTCTGAATACAGACAAAAACACAGCAAGCAAGGAGAAGGTTCGTAGTGTAAGCTCTGACCAGGGTGAAGGCAGACACAAACACAGGCAGCAGTTTAAGAAGATTTAATCCAGAAAGGTCAGCAGAATGAATGCAGGAGCATGGAAACAAGACTACACAAAGACAAGGGTGAACTGACGGTATAAGTAGCAATGTGTACAGGTGTTGTTCATGAGACTGACGATTGATCACAGGTGGCATCCAAGATGGCAGAGGCAGATGACTCATGGGTATTGTAGTCCGAACCAGGGATCAGTAGACGGGGAAGATGAGCGCACTGGTGGAGGAGGCGTAGAGAAACAAACTTTACATAAACAGATTGTAGAAGATGATGTGAGGGTGTTTGTGCAAAAACAGAGAAAAAGCAGAAAAAAAGATTAAAAGACACAATCAAAACACAATTGTCAGGAGTGACGAACAAAAGGAAAGCAGCAACGTTGAAAAATAAACCAACATGTGGAAAACTGCCACAGGAAGCTTAATCAACAGAGGTCCACCAAAGAGGGATTTTTTAAAAATATAAAACAGGAAAATACAATAAACCTTGTTATTATAACTTGTTATTATCCATCCATTCAACCGAGTCAGAGGGCAGCAGTCTGAGCAGAGACCCACATACCTCCCTCTCCCCAACATCCTCCTCCTGTTCTTCTAAAGGGACACTGAGAGGCTTCCAAGCCATCAGAGAAATATTATCTCTCCAGCGAGGGTTGAGCCTGCCCTTGACCCAGGAATCACCCAAAACTCGTCTTAACTAGATTCCCAAACCACTTCAGTTCAGCTACAAACCCTCCCCTGATGACCGAGCTCCTCACCCTGTCCCTCAGGGTCAGCCATCTTTAGAGGAAGCTCATTTCTACTGATTAGATTCAGGATTTTATTCAGTCACCAGTGAAAGCTGATGGCCACTGGTGAGAGCTGAACATAGATCCAATAGTAACTCAATAGCTTTACTTTCGGCTCTTTTCACCACAACAACACAGATCAACATCACTGCAGACGTTGACCCAGTCCACCTGTCTTCTGTATTCTGCCCCCATGCATGAACAAACTCCTACCTAAACTGAAGCAGTGACTTGCTGTAAACCTGGGCCTGAATTTTTCAGCCTTTTGGAGAAACTGGCCTAAATTCTATTCTCCAAATAAAAATTAGAAAGATCATAAGTACAAAAAAAATACAGATTTGTAAAACGTATGGGGGCCAATCATATGCACTTTTGAAAGTAATCAGCTGTTGATTAATCCCACGTGTTTTATATCGTCTGCTCTTGCCCGTTCATGGTCATTTGTATTTAGAAACGCCCTCATATACCATAGACACAACACATCCCTTTAGAAGTCATGCGGAAATCACCTGTGATTCTCAAAGAGAAAAATAATTAATTTCTTCTGAGTTCGAAGACAACCAAACACCTCTGTTAAATTCACTCATTCAAGTTCAATTAATGTTTGTTTTTTTGTTTTTTTAAAAATGCATTTGAAGCACACTTGCTAAGGTTGAAGTGCAGCAGATAAATATTATTTAACAATATGCTGAAACAATAGACTGCAAAAATCAGTTAAGCTGAGAATAAACAAACTGCAGAGAGAAATGAGTGCAGTAGTGATTCTAGATTAGGGGGAGATCTCTGTCAGTTTTTTTTTTTTTTTTTTTTTTTTAGCAAAAAAGATATTGTTAAATCAAGGAAAATATATTTTTCAAAAGCATTATAGCACACAGATGAAGCTTATCTGCAGCTGGAGAAGGACAGAACCAACAGCACTTCCACCTTTTGGATTTTGCATTTGTGAAAGTATTTTGTTAACATCCTTGGTTTTAATTGTTTTGTAGGGAAAAGTTGACAAGACTTACTTACAGTCCAGCATCATTGCTAGATCTCTTTTGATCTAATTTTGAATTAGAAATAAATATATTTTAGTTCAGACACAAGACATTCAGCATGGATGGTGTTGCTATGCTGCTCTGTGACGGTCAGGGAATGTCAAACCTGTCTTCTCTGTCGTGTCATTGACCAAAGCCCCACTTAGATAGTAGTTCATATAACTTTCCAACCCAGATCCCAAATCACGGCCAAGTTCGAACAGGATCTCTGTCAGGAAGCAGCATCTGATCAGAGATGATCTGCAGAAATACTCTGATGACTCAGCAGTTGTTGGGTGTATCAGTGATGGACAAGAAGCAGAGTACAGAGAACTGGTCGGT
>JBAFTA010000011.1:2507399-2518525 GCA_036919975.1 Melanotaenia parkinsoni | reverse complement strand
CATCACCCTGGAACTACTTTTTACACCGTGCCGAACATCACCCTGGAACTACTTTTTACACCATGCCGAACACCACCCCGGAACTACTTTTTACAGATGTGTTGCTGTCATCGGATTTTCTATGAAATGGTAAAATGTCCCAGTTTGATTATCTGAAATGTTGTTTATGTTTTATTCTGTTTTTATTTACATTTAATACAAAGTCCTGACTTTATTGGAATTGGGGTTAAATATTGAAGAAATGCTTTGGGCTAAACATTCGTGATCTGGGAAACATACACACAAGGTTTAATGTTCTACAGAAGAGCTCCAGATACAGAACACGATCTCGTCTTCGCTCTCAGTAATTGTTGATGGGGGGAGTGGAATATGTTATTTAAAAGGTCAAATTTGTCAGCCAGCATGAATGCAAACTCTGGAGAATGTTTCAGTCCCCATCTGAATCGAGTCCCCAGTCGCACACAAGAAACTGCAGTAATCTTCAGGTTAAAACAAATATATGGGTCAGTTAGAACCAGTTAATCAGCATGAGCTAGTTTCATGTGATGGTTTTACATTTTAACTGCAGCAGAGCTCACAGAAATCAAATAAACACAACTTCACTTAAACAGGATCAGTTTCATTCTTTATTTCTTTTCTGCAAAATAAAAATATATTTTCAAAAAGTGCTTTAGTACAATATCGAGTTGGCACATGGCAGGTGACATCTCTCTTAACGTGATCCATAGTCTGACCAGTCCACAGGATCATGGAAACGGATTAACTGCCACCAGGAGAACAAACACCACTTTGATACAGCCTGACAGACTCGTTCAGACCAGTTCCAGTCGAACTGCAGACCACAAGTCAGTCTTACACAAGGCTCAGGAAGAAAACCACATTTCTAACATTTAAACGCTTTTTACAGACATGATAAAAAGTATCTGAAAACATCTTCTACCTTCAAACCTGCTCTCCTTCTCTAAACATCTCCATGGCTTCAGATTTCCCTTGGCTTGATCAAAACAAAATGTGCTTCAGATATTTTATTCTCCCATATTACAGAAAACCATCAGAGAAAGAAAATAAATGTAATAGAAAAATAAAAATCAATGGATCAATGAAACGTCACAGAGGTAGGTCACCATTCAGAAAACAAAAAATATGGCTTTGTTCCTATGGAAGACAAAACGTCTTAAATCAGCTGAAATGTCGTCTGGACCAGAGAAATGTTTCAGTCTTTTAGTTAAACATGAGATCATCTAGAAAGAAAGAGTCCAGGATGAATTAAGACTGAAGAAAAGAAGAGGAACAGTAAAACATCCATATTTCCAGTTCCTGTGGGAACCGCTGAACTCCAAACCAGTGTTAGTTGGTTTAACTGGGTTTATTCTGATCAAGCTGCCAAACTCAAAACATTCGTTAGTGGAAAATCTCAAATTATCTTTAAAATACATAAATTAAAGAAATGTTCGACTTTAGTCAGGCTCTGTGTCACGTTTCAGAGGAAAAGCTGCAAGAGGAAGATTTTTCCTGCTGCTGCAGATGAAAAACATCTGACAGTTGAAATACTGAAAGGACTGGATTTATTTTGCTGGTTTTGTGTGGGAAGTGAAGGCATCACCATCCGAATCTGAACAAAGTCTGTTGACAAACTTATCAGCTTCAGAGAAACGACACAGACGTCTTCGCGCTCCGACGTCAGCACCATCCTTCTGGAGGAGGATGAATGCAAAACTTCAGAGTGAAGAAATGATCAGCCATGTTTGAAGTAGCAGGCACTTTTACAGAAGCTGCATTAGATTTACAATCTTTGTCTAAACTCTGCCATTAACTTTTTTTTTTTATTATTATTATTAATCTTTCCACGGTGAATCTCTACATATCAGATTTTTCCAGATAAACCCACCTGCTGCTCAGAGATGTCAGACGGTCACACAACAGTAAATCTGAAAGATTAAATCACTGAAATACAATTAAGATCTTAGATTTGGTTATTGTCCATGAACTTCTCCATTACTACATCTTCTGAGCTCCTGTTTGTTTCCTCTGATTAGAGTTTTCTGATTCGCCCTGCAGCTCAGCCAGGGTCTGTCCCAGCAGCCGGGGTCCCAGAGGTTAAAGGAAACAAAACTCCGGAGTGAAGGATCATTTCTTTTTTTCTCCTCCATCCTGGAGGCTTCATCTCATAGAAATCCCTTCATCCAATGTTCAGGTGTGAAAATGGATGAAGAACTGAGTCCATATGGAGAGTAAGAAAACTGAACAAAAACAAAAGGAAACAAAAAAGAAATAAACTGATTTAATTTGAATTATTAAGCTATTTAATCTCATTCAAAATGTGAATTATTATTTTTAGAAGCTGACAGCTGATCAGTGGTATTAAATTAAAACCACATGATGAGCTCTTCATGCATTTTAATTATCATAATCCTCATTATTTAATCAATGTATTCAATTATCATTCTTTATTATTATTGTTATTATTATTATTATTATTACTACTACTATTCAGGATCAGGGTTTCTGTGTTTTATGTGGAATCTGTCGTAAATTAATGGTCAGAAAGTGGAAGTCGCATCTTATTTACATCAGATTTAGAAACTAGTTCTTTTTCCTAACATGGTGTCACTTCTCTGTTAAAGGGATATAAGTTGAAATTTTTTGATGTTGTGCTTTGGTACGATCCACAACTGAGCTCCAGACTGAGCCATGGGGAGGAGGAGACTCATGGTGGAAACCTGGAACATGTGGTCCCAGTAAGCGCTGCTTGTCTGGGTGACTGAAGTACAACAGACAAAAGAACAGAGAATGAGGACAGAACCCGAGTTCTGCTGTCGATCCAGTGTGGTGCTGGAAACATCCATCCATCTGAACCATCACCAGAGCATTCCCATCAGGATCCCGTCTCCGGCTCTGCGAGTTGCCGTCCTCACACCCCAGAGTCGGTGTACATGCCATTGATCAGGTAGTCCACCTGGGTGTAGTCCTTGGTCCTGTAGCTCTCATACGCCTGCATGATGAAGACCACCACGGTGACGAAGAAGAAGAGCAGGCCGAAGACAAGGACGGCCAGCAGAGCTGCTGTGTCCACCAGCTGCTGGGTCAGAGCAGAACCCGCAACTTCTACCACAGAAACCTTTGGTGGTGGGGCAACCGTGGCATAGGTGGCGTTACTGGTTACTGCAGCTTTGCTAGCAGTTACCATGGTAACAGAAGTGTTCCGAACCATTGGCGTTGTGGTTCTTAGAGGCGAGGACAACGTTGTTTTGGTTTCAGTGGTCATAGCAGCAGGACCAGTGGTTCTTTTGGCAGATGGAAGCGTAGATGGAGGAGACAGAGTGGGGGTCATGGACGGTGTTGATGGGAGTACAGTGGTCGGTGAAACCAGGCTGATAACGGGTGGAGCTGTGTAGGTTGGAGCAGCTGCAGTGCCAGGGTCTGGTCCTGATGGGGACTGAGGTTTGGATGGAGTCGACTGCAGGTTGGATGGTAGCACTGGTCCAGCTGTAGACTGTTTGGACGGGGCGACGGTGGTCACAGTAAACAGGAGGCTGGAGTTGACAGTGGTGAGGTTAATGGGTGAAGAAGAGTTGTGAGAGAACTGGACCTGCTGGGTTGTGTTTGGTTTCACTCCATCATCCTCTTCAGAACCTCTGTGGGGTGAAGTCTGAACCACAGGACCTGTAAGACTTGAGTTAAAGTCCGATACTGAGGACGGGTTCTTCTCCCCAACGCTAGAGACATTCCTCAGAGAATCCTCCAGGTTTGTATTGTTGGTCACAGTGTCGTTGTTGCCTAGGAAACCAAATTTTATTTTAATTAATCGTCTCAGAAAAACAAAGGGTGGAAAGCATAAGTTCAAGCATGCATTAGCAGAACCAGTTCATCCAGAACAGGTAAGTGTATCACTGTGTTAGTACACATGTGTGGAAATTTGAAGGTATCTAAATTTAAAATAACTTATTCGTCAAGAAAAGATCATGATGTGAAATACTGTAAATGAGTAAGTAGACGATTGTGTAATATGTAAAAGAAATAAAATATTCAAATCAATCATACAAATGTCTTTTCACTGTGGGGGAGGGCTTTGCTCTGCCATGTGCGCTGCTGTTATCAGATTTTTTTCCTTTCAGCTCCTCTGTACCTGGCACCGCCTCCTTCAGGAATTCCACCTACCTTGCTGGCTGTTTCCCTTCATAAACTCTGCCAGCTGCTGAAGAAACCCCTTCCAGCTGTTTGAGTTTCAGTGCACTTCTTGAAGATTATGTGGAAATTTATTTTAACAAGGTCCTGCATGTTGTAAAACAACATACAGTCCATCGATGGTGTGTTTATATGTATGTATTCTGTGTGTATGTGTGTGTGTATGTGTGATTTATGAAGATAAGATTAGTGTGTCCCTACTTACATCCAGTGGAGCAGATGGTTTCTTGTGTGGTGTTGATCTGTTTCACAAGATGGCTGTTTGGTTCTGCAAGCAGTGTGAGGAAGGAGTCAGCGAAGAAGAGGAGGAGGAAGAGAAGCACTGCTGGACTCAGCTGGAGCTTCCAGGGACACGAGGACATGGTTGGAGGACACTATAATGAATTCATACAACAAACAGTTAATTTCAGGTCAGGGTGTGGACTCTGTTAACATCTGATCCTGATTCAACACATTAGAACCAAAACCATAACTTCAGCAGAACCATGATGGGAAGATAAAAGCTACTCATGGGACCACATCACCAGGATCTGTCCCTCCACTGGGATGTGTCCCTTCAGGATTTGTCCCTTCATCAAGGTCTGTACCATCATCTGGATCTGTCCTGTCCCACTGAAGCAGACTTCAGTCTGCATAATAAACTGTACTGGAGGACCTGGTGGTCTGGTGAGAAACCTGGTCCGGAACATTTCTGGATTTCTGAACGCTCTCAGCTGTCTCATGAAATGTGAAGTTTTTTTTTCCTCTGAACAACAAAATGTTCATCACTTTTTTGAGAGAAATAATGAATTCCAGGTGAATACAATGAGCACATTTTCAGACTAACAGACCTTGTCATTGGTTTTTATGGATTATTTCATTTGTGTTCAGGTGGAATTAAGCTGCAGGAGGATCTGACTTGAAGTCCACTCTGAACCTATGGGGACAAGTTTCTGCTTAAAACTGAATTTTAGTCACTACTGGAGATCAGGACTTGGCAAACAAGCTAAACCTATTTTTCAACTGATTTGACTCTGCCCCCCTCCAGCACCAATCCACCAGTCTCCCATCTCTCTACTCATCTCCTCTCAGCTGGAGCCCCTAGCACCTCAGCTCATCTCAATCAGCTCTGCTCCTCCTCCTCCCCCAACCCCAGCAAAGGGCCTCCTTTCTCCTACAGGCACTAAACCTGCAGCTCTTTATGGACCCGATGCAGTCCACCTACCGACCTGGCATCAGGGTGGATGATGCCATCATCTACCTGCTGCATCAGACTCCGTCTCACTTGGAGACCCCTGGGAGCACTGTGAGTCACGTTCTTTGACTTCTCCAGTTCTGTTTTAAAACCATCCGGTCTACTCACTGAGGATGCATGGCTGTGAATCAGACATGATAGTCTGCAGCACGGGGGGCCGCCCAAGGGACGGTACTCTCACCATCCCTGTTCACAATGTACACCTCAGACTTCAGCTACAACTCCCCCTTCTGTCATCTGCAGAAGTTTTCCGATGACTCTCGAGGAACGAGCAGGAGTACATGGGGTCATTAGTGATTTTGTTGGCTGGTGTGAACAAAAACCATCTGTTCCTAAATACCAGCAAGACCAAGGAACACACACACACCCACCCACCAGTGAACATCCAGGGCTCAGACATTGATATAGTGGACTGATTGAAGTACCTGGGTATTCACCTCAACAAAAAACTAGACTGGACCTGCTGAGAAGGCTGAGGTCCTTCGCTGTTCATGGGGCTCTGCTCCAGACATTTTATGATACGGTTGTGGCCTTTGTAGCCTTGTATGCCATCGTGTGCTGGGGAGGGAGCAGCACAGAGAGACAGGAAGAGACTTAAACTGGTTCAGAGAGGTGGATCTGTCTTGGGCTGCTCACTCGACTCCATCAAGGAGGTGGCAGACAGACAGACAGATGCTGGCCAAGCTATCATCCATTTTGGACAACTTCACCCACCCAATGCATCCTGCTGTAGCAGCTCTGAACATCTCCTTCAGCCCAAGGTTGCTACACCCCAAGTGCAAGAAGGAGTGCTACGGCAGATCATTCCTTCCTACAGTCATCAGACTGTATAATAGCTCCATATAACACCCAAAGTACAATTCAGTTCCTGTCAACCCCCGGTCATCACCCTGCATTGCTTCCCACCACTCAATTATATGTAAATAACTTTTTTTTTTATTTCTTAATAGAACATCTCTGTTTCAAACTGGATATTTTGGGCATTTTGATAAAACTTCATCACATGATAACACCAGCAGAACACCACCACGGACAATCTGCATCCAGCTTTTCACTCTGTGATGGAAAACGTAAAACTTCCAGAGAACCAGAGTTTGGTTGAAGAAGCAGGAAGTTCAAGGTGGAACATACGAGCAAAGTCCGCCATCTGGTGTCTGGACATCGTCAGCGCTGATGGAGGGACACAGGAATATTCCTTAAATTTAATCAAATCTTTTCTCAAGAAAAACTGAACTATATAAATAAATTCATTCATTAATGTTACTGGGGTCAGAAAATTTTACATGACAAGAATTCTTCAAATTAGTATAAAGCTGGAGCAACTGAAAAACTACAAACTGGCCTTAAAACTTAACGTCTTAGGTAAAAAAAAAAAAAAAGACTCCAGTGGGCGTTATTATACAGCCAGGAGCGGTGGTCAGAAGGAGGCTATATTATGGGGATCCTCACCCGGGACTTGGACCAAGGCCAGGATCATGAGTCTGCAGCTACAAGAGGTGGAACAAGGATGGAGACATACGCCTCAAAACTGGACATAAAGTCTTAAAATCAAGAAACTTATTACAAATAATGAAAATCCAATTTAGTTTTTTTTTTTTTTAATCCTGCTAGGACAATAAGGATTTCTTTCTCCTTTGAGATTATTTTCCCTCAATTTCTGGCCACCATTTTGGTTTGACTTTTCTTTTCAATTTTTCTTAAAAAAAAAAAAAAAAAAATCAACAGGACAAATTTACAACCTTTCAGATCATTAAAAGGAAAACTTTTCTGGCTTAGTCTTAAAAACTACTTAAAAACTTCAAAAATACCAAATATGTAATTATTATTATTTATAATTAATATAATTTAGAATTATTATTCAGTTACAGCTGAATGAACGATTAAAGCAAAAAGAAAAGAAAATGAATCTGTGATGTTTTTAATTGCAGTATGGGAGAGGACTTTTGTCCTCTAATGACCTGAGAGCGTAGGAAATTAAAACTGCCCACAAGGATTAAAAATCTGAATTTTAGATGAAGTTCTTTTGACGAACAGACATTTTAAAATTGGATTAATAATGAGAAGAAGAAAAAAAACTGTAAAATAAGTTGAAAACTGTCCAATCAGGAGCAGCCGAAGATCAACAAGTGAGCAGAAAGTTCTATGTCTGTCTGAAAAGAACAAAGTTAATGGTCCTCTAAGGCTGGAATAAAGACAAGAAGATGTTTTGGATGCGTGGTGATGGCAAAAACCAACTGACGTGGAGACAGTTGCGTATAGAAGCTAAACAGCACCATAAGCAGCTGTAGACAGAAAAAAAACAGCTAGAGGAAAGGTGTAAGTATGTAATTGCAATATTTTTATTCCTACAAAAGTATTGTTAGTAATAAATTCTGTTTTGTTTGATTGATTGGCCTATATGCTGCTATATCTGATACATCGATTTTACATCATTTTAGTCTCATATATTGAGGCTGTCCTGGAAAAACAATGTCTGGGTTGACTGGGATTAAAAGGGCTGAGCTTCTACATGCATTTTTATATTCACATAAAAAAGGAACAGACAGACAAAAAAGCTGAAAAAATGACTTGGAGTTTTAAGGGTTAAATCCAAAGAGCCTGAAAACTTTGTAAGAGATTACTGAACGGGAAAAAAATAGGAGTTTGGGTCCCTGTTCGTGTCACACAGCAAATTAAATAAAGTTAAATCAGTTTGAATTTATCTGGGCTGTGGAGCACTGCAGGTCCATATTGTCGATGCAAAAACTATATGTCCTGCATTCAGAACGATTATTAGAGAAAAATACTTAACATGTAAATTTATTTGCATTTACATAAAAAAGTTAAAAAAAAAGAAAAGAAAAATGGATAGTAAATAAAACTAAATTTAATTAATTAATTTAAATGAATAAAACTTTTTTTAAAAGGCCAGAAGTAAATATAAATAAGTAAAAATCTCAGGAAGCCAGCAGCCGATGTTGATGATGGACACTATGAACAATTCTCAGTCAAGAGAATCGAAGTATGAGTCCCCAAATTCACCTTAGAAACACCATGAGGATCCAGAAAGAAATGAAGCCCAATAATAATATAATAATATATTCACTTTAAAACCTCCTTCATCTCCATGGAAACTACCAGGATACTTTTTTAATAAGAAAACTGGAATAAAACCTTTGACCACAAAACAGCAAAAGTAAGACGGACTTATGATTCTGGCTGTTAGCTCATAGTTTTTGTCCCACAGTGATGAGACGGACGCTTTCATATGACGCCGTGTTTGTGTGGCTTGCTTGAAGTGGAGAAATTAGCAGAAGCTTTGAAGTGGACATTGCTGTTCTCATGTTTTTGTTACATTTCTATATACTAACTGCTTGGGGTCTGAACTGTGTTTGGTTTAGATGCCAAAGCTCGGTAGAGTCTTTTAGCTGAGTTTCTCCCCATCATTTTGGTACGCCACATGTTAGCACTGTCGCTTCCTAGTGTATGCAAACATCTTCTGCACTGTAGTATGTCATGTTGGCAAGAAGAGCTAATCACTAATATGCATGGTCCAATCCTATTAAACTATTTAAAAAAAAAGGGAAGTTGATCAAATTTCAGGGGACTGTCACTAAAACATGAAATCTGTGGAAAACTAGATGCAGATTTGTTTTTTCTGTCAACAAACAAAAATAAAAGTTTTGTGTGTGCTTAGTCATGTTTCTGTTGTTAAGGTTTGTCAGTCTTAAAATGGAAAATTATCTGGAGTAATGGAAGTCACTGGAAGGCATCAGTCCATGTTTTCTAATGAATCCTAAATAAACTTCCAGCTCAGTTTCTGGAGGAATCAGTGAATCAGACAAAACCAGGAACAACCTGCAGAGACCTGCCCACTAAGTAAACTCAGACACTCAAAGGTTACTGCCCATGTCTACGTGGAAGACCAAACTCCATCCAGAAAACTCATGCACAATAAACCAAATTACTTATTTCATTTAACTTCTTAACTCAATAACCCAAAAAAGTTTTTCCATCCTCCCATCAAAGACCCCTGAACCTCAAGAAACCCATTTACACAGACTGAAACCAGCCCACATTACACCAACAATAACGACTCAGGTTGGGACAGTCCAGGAGGGTCTAGATGATCACAGAGGACCGGAACAAGTCTGGGTCCAACCAAAGCTGGGATGACTTAAGTTAACCAGGTTCATGTTAGTCCAGGTGGATAACACCAAAGTTGGACTCCTTCACTGATGCTAGCAGCCAGAAACCAGCCTGGGCAAAATAACATTCTTTAATATAAACGATTCAAGTCAGAACACGGTACCGAACAGGATGGTTAATGCGACACCGTTTATTTAAATAAAATAATAATACTAATAATAAAATAATAAATACAAAACACATCTCTTCTTCAGCCTACCGTTAACATCCACACTGCAACTTAGCTAATGCTAGCAAACCGTTTCCTAAACGTTTTTTCTTTTCTTTTTGTTTAAATCAACAACCCGAGTTAAATCAGAAGAGTTTCAGTCCAGTTAATGTTTCCCCGACTTACCAGAGATCCGTTCCAGTTACGTTATTAACCACGATAACAGCCTTGACTAGTAGAACCCGCTCAGCAGCTCATGTTAGCAGGAGCTGGTGTCGTGTTAGATCCGGTTGCCATTACGTTCTGTGACCACAGTGAGGGAATTTTAACTTCTTCTTCTTCTTCTGCTTCTTCTTCTTCTTCTTAAGCACAGTTAACAAAACTTTATCGACTCCTAGCTAGTCCAGTTCTTTAGTTCTTTAATATTGCACAGCGAGTCAAAATAATAGAATTGAATAGAATAACATATAAATCATACATAAACGTTGTGCTATATAACAATGATAGTACAACATTTTTTTTAAAAGTTATAATATGATTTATAGCTAAAGAAAATCTAAAAAAATGTATTTCTATATATTGTCGGAAATCGAAATGTTGTGACTCTGGTGTCAGTATAAATGTATAATGGCTAAAACAGAGCACACAATATAACGGGTCACATAATTTCATGTTACACCCAACTTCTTCTCTTTTTTTTATCTTGGCAGTACTCTGGTATGTGTTTCTGCCCTCTGCTGGTTGCAGAAAATTACCAAACGACCATCATGTCTTCATTCCCTGCTCCATCAGAGGATAATGGAGGTATTTCATCAGTCTGTCCCCCTGTATAACTTCCTCCAACCTGATGAACATTAACTCTTTTCTGAGGTCCACATAATTTTTTCTTTCTATGGGCATATTGTGAGGATTCCTTTTCGTTGATTAAAACATGATATTCACGTTTTAACTTTAAAGACTTTAATATTCAAAGCTTTTTCTATAGTTTCAGATACTTCTACTACTAACAGGTGAATGACATTTCATCATTGAGGATTATTTTCCTGAAATACATGGCTTAGTACAAACATTTCTGACTAATTCTTCTTTTTTTCCCCTTTTCTTTTTTTAAAATAGGCTTTTCATCCACATTTCTGGATTATGTTAAAATCTGATGGTGTTAAAGGTCTTATGTTGAGATACAGAAATGACAGAGATAAGACTACAAAGTGGCGTACAGCGGCATTAGAGAGCTACTGATTTAGGTATTACTCTATTTCATTTTAATTTTGGATTACTCTTGAATTTCCCTCAAGATCAATAAAGTATCTATCTATCTATCTATCTATCTATCTATCTATCTATCTATCTATCTATCTATCTATCTATCTA
>JBAFTA010000011.1:2491083-2507299 GCA_036919975.1 Melanotaenia parkinsoni | reverse complement strand
TATCTATCTATCTATCTATCTATCTATCTATCTATCTATCTATCTATCTATCTATCTATCTATCTATCTAAAGTATTTTTATTCATTCATCCTGTTCTAAACCAAAACGATTTTTACATTAAGTGATATCTATTGTGTAATGCTGATCTGTAAAAATCACATGGAAGCTGTTTCAATAATCAACAACAGACAAAAAGGGCAAAGAACTCAGTCAAGAAAACATTTGTTTATATGCAGGAAGCAACACAAACTTCTTTGCAGACGTGAAAGCAAAACAAATATTTCGGGTTCAGTTATAAACATGTAAAAGATTAATATAATATTTTAAAAGATTAATATAGTCTATTAAATCTATTAAAAGATTAATATAATCAGTGTGAAATTGAATTAAGCTTTATTTGTTTAGCACCAATTCATGACTAAATCATCTCAATTCACTGTTATCCAATTATAATCCAATTCAAATTATATATATCATGGATGTTATAGCGCTGGTCCAGTTTTTTGTTTTTATATATTTATTTATTTATTTTTAAACGTGTCCTGTCCAGCATGGTAGCAAACAGAATGATGGTCTGGCTGCTGTGTGGTGCTGAACAAATTTGTGTTGCCAAGTGGAGCTTTATGGGAATAAGGTTCCTCTTCATAATCTCATTTATTTATTTATTTATTTATTTAAATATGGAATTTATGTAATCTTGCTGGACCTTACTGGAGGGGACAGAACAAAATGAGGAGAATTAAAAAGAAAAGTAGAAAAAAGGAAGAGGAGATAAAGATACAGTAGATAGAAGCAACGACCTTCAATGCAACCTAAAACCACACACCCAACTGCTAGACCTGTACAGAAACAAAACGGATAATTTCAGCTTTTAGAAGTAGCTCTTAGTGTATAAACCCACTAGAAAACTCAGTGACTGTCAGCATGCAGAGGATGAGTAATGAGGAGTGTGATGGTGCAAATGTGACCACGCGTCCACGGAGACTAGAGGCAGACTAGGGCAGCCCAGAGACCCGGGCGAACAGCAGCCATCCTGGAGCATGAACCCATCCACAAAGACCACCCCTGAACCACCCAGAGGGCAGCAGAGGAAGGCCTCAGCCAGAGCCCCCGCAGTCCTGGGGCACAGGGCCAAGATTAGCAACCATTGACACCGCCAGGCACCGGCCATCCAGGGCGGCCAGAGCCCAGAGACAGCCTCCCACCAAGGCAGAGGGCCTGCACCATGCCCAGGAGGACCACTCCCCCATCCTCCTACACCCTCTCCGTAGCCACTCACTCACGCCGTACCCACAAACCCTCCCTTCACCCAGATCACACTTAACCCTCCCACCATGCCCTGTAGGAGACATCCCCGCAGACACACCTATATCCCACTTATGCTGACACATATACACATACACATACGCAGACACACACACACACACACACACACACACACACACATACCTACACCTCCACGTGCACACATAAACCTCTCAGTCGCACCCTTAACCATACTATGTTGACTACTCAAAGCACTGTACACTACACGTCACATTCAACCATCGCCACACACATTCATCGATAGACACATCGGGAGACAACATGGGGTTTAGTGTCTTGTTCAAGGACACTTCAACATGGAGTCAGGAGAAGCCTGGAATTAAACCTGCATCAGAACCAGGACAAGGAAGGACGGCCATCCAGCGGAATGGTTGGGTGTGGAGAAGACAGGAAAGAGAGGTCAATAAGGTCAATAACCAGCATAGCTGTAAGCCAGGGATACCTGCTGAGAAAGAAGAAGACAAACACATAAATGACAACAAAAATGTCAGATATTTATACATGGAGAGTAAAGAGAGCAAAGAGGAGCCCAGCGCATGGGATGTCCATCCTATAGCAGCAGAACTAAAGGGATGGATAAGAGTCATCAAGCCAGACTCCTGAATTTTATTGCCCCCCCATCAATTTATAAATTTATATAATAATCATGTTTTCACTTAGTCAAGAAAATGTGAATTTGAAGTTACTTTTGGAAAAATATTTTGTTTTTATTTTAATAACTTCAAGTTTTTAAGTTGACTTTTTATGAAAATGAATTAGTGATTCAGACTGAGTGATGAAGTCAAAACATTTAAGCTAAATTAAATAAATTTATATTGAGTCAATGCAAAAATAATTGGAGAGACAGATTACCTTTGCTTTTGGGTTCATCCAATTTTCTCATGCATGGTTTTACTTGGCAGTGTTATGTTTAAAGTCTTTCCTCTGCAACATAAAATATTTTGTGTGTTTAATGTTAATATCTTGGATTTTTTAAAATCTGTTTTTTAAAAGAGTTTTGTTTTTTGAACTTGAAAGGAGCTTAAATTATATTACCCTTGATTTTCATACACTGATTCTAATCAAAGTTTGCAAAGATCCTGATGGACATTGCAGTTAGTAAAATTCACTGGCCACCCAATTAAAAATGTCCTGAACATGTCACTGCTCTTTTCAAGTAAACGCAACGTTGTTTTTGTGTTTAGCTGTGTTGTTTATTCCATAAGCGCCATCCTTACCAGTTCTATCTGCTAGTAAAGGTGGCTAAATTAAGGCTCCAACCAGAATACATGAAATAGAATTCTTTACTTTTTGTTCATTTACAGAAATAATACTTTGCTTGAAAAATGTGTTTACACTCTCATTCCACACGCACGCGGTAGATAATGAACATTTTGACCTCAGGGCGCAGGTTAGGTTCGGTTTCATTACACCACGTGACAGAAAAGTTGCGCTCTGAATGAAAACTTCAGGTTTAGACGTTAAAGGCTGCGGAAAACCTCAAACTTTGCTGCATATGTGCGTCACGTGAGATCCTGAAGTCATCAAACGGGGTCAATCAAGGATTCGACGCGCGCTCTTCGTGCACGGTTCCGGACAGCCAATTAGAAGTTAGACTCTCTTTCTCTGTGCGTCTCCTTCATTGACGCATTCATACGAGCGCGCTCACGCACTGATATGCGCGCACAGTGCAAGTGATATAGTTTCTGACGGTTTCAGTATCAGTGTTGGTGTCAGTGGGTGTAGACCTCGTTCTCCTTTTCTCCCCCTCCTGCAGCAACAGTCGCTGGACCGCCGTCATGCCTCTGCCCACCGCCTCGCGCCTGCTCCGGAGCGCGCTCCGCGCCCGACTGATCCCTGCGGCCAATCTGACGACGAAACCCGCCAAAGAGAACATCGGTGTTGGGGTAAGCTCCGGGCCCAGCCAGACTTTATTAATGATATTAAAAAAAAAAAAGATAAAAGAAAAGCGCAGCTCTGTGGCGCAGTTTGTCCTGATCTGGCCGCAACCTGTCTGCTGCGCCCAACTTTGGATTTTGCGCTTTCTCTGCGCAAATTTAATTTTTTATTATTCTGTCTGCATAAAGTGCGTCAGATTTTATTTGACTGTCAAATGACCTTCATGACAACTTAATATTTATCTGTCAGCGCGCGCTCTCGCCATTGTTCCGCTGAAACCCATCACGTACACACCTCTGCCAAATAAATGTGGGTTGCTGCTATTTTAGACCTGCGGAGCATCTGCGCTACTCAGGGGCTGAGCAACGTTTTAGGTCGGACAGCAGGTGGTTCCGAGTCTCAGACGACCTTGTTTTCGGTTCTTTCATAGATTGGACCGAGTTAAAGTTGATCCTGCTAACAGATATATGTTCTGTTTAGCTGGGTATGTTATAATAGCAGTTATTGGGAGTTTGGGACTTTTTTATTTTTTTTTATTTATTTATTTTTATTTTTTGTCATCTAATGATCCAAAAGCTAGTAAAAGACAACAGGTCATGGTGTCCAGGAGTGAAACTGGAATTTCAAAGTTCTTCAAGAGAAAGACTTTTCTTACCAAAAAAACAAAAATCCTCCCACATGGAGGAACACGACCAGAATGGTGACCAAACATTGAAGAAAATTACCCGAAAAGACAAAAGAGTCCAAAATGATGGTTTATTGTATTAATATTGTTCATTCTAAAAGTATTTTTATGCCATTTTTCTGTGTGTGTTTCAGGAACAGGCCATAGCTATGACTGCCCTGTTTGTGGCCATCCTGGGTCCTTCTGGATGGATTCTGGCTCACCTGGAGGACTACAAGAAGAAATAGTAGTGAATAAAAGTCAAAAAAGACTGTTTGTTTGTTTTTCTGCTGGAGATGTAGGCAGTAAACCCAGTCTGCTCTGTTCTGTCCTTCCTATGTGATGAGACAAGATGCGACTCTTCTTTTTTCTTTGTTCAAAAATGCACTTCTCAGTGGTGATAACGTCCATCGGGACTCTAACCAATAAAAACATGAAAACATGCAAATATGGCTGCAGCCAAAGATTGCTTTCACTGTTGTCTCTGATGTTATTTTTTTGTTTTGAGTTAATTTCTTCAGTTTCCACCTACTATATAATATAGATGTAACATAAATGTGCTAATGATATAATCAAATTATGTTGAACATCAGCCTAAATTCACCCTAATCCAAACCTTAGTCCAACATGCCCTCGCCTTAAAAATAAGGATTTAAAAGAGATTTCTGTCTCCACCTCATGAGTAGCACATTGACCATTCACGCTCACAAACTTATCACTTAAAGTGTACTGATTAACCAGCAGCTGCAGCAGATTTCAGGAAACGGCTTCTACCAGAACAGCAGTCAGGAAGTGCAGGCTGCGTTTTTACTCGCATGAAGGATAAAATAAGACAACACTTCAGAGGGTTTTACCTCCACCATGTGGATCACACAATATGTGTTTAGAAGAACTTTACTTCAGGGAATAATTCTGGACAGGAGGAGTATTTAAAGATGAACTTTGCTCCAAACCAGCCTGTAGTCGATTATTAACAGGAACATTAAACCAGTAGTAAACAAATCATTGTCATGTGTTCCTGATTCACGTTTCTACATTTATTTCTGAGGTTATTAACGGCAGCCGGACTCTTCTCCTGTGAAGCCATGCTGTTGTGATGGATGCAGGATGTGGTTCAGCATCGTCCTGCTGGAGTCTGCAAGGTCTTCCCTGAAAGAGACGTCTGGATGGGACCAGATGTTGCTCTAAAACCTCCATGTACTTTTCAGTAGTGATGGAGAAAGCAAAGCTTTCCACACCATTAAATCAATATGAAGCAACTGTCTTGAAAAGGTTCAGTGTTATGCAGTGGAACTGTGTTCACAGACAGTGATTTCTGGAGGTGTTCCTGGGCCCGTGCAGTGACTTCCAGAAAAAAATCATGTCTTTTTAGTGTCAAAAATCAAAATTCAGATTGGATCTTCATCTTTGTCCCATGCACACAGAGATTCCTCCAGATTTTCTGAATCTTATGATATTATACACTAGAAATTGGGATCTTTTCCTGAAGTCTTTTCCTAAAATTATTCCACAATTTCTAGACCCAGTTTGTCTGAGATTGCTGAACCTCTGTCCATCTTTATATCTGAGAGGCTCTACTTCTCTGAGATGCTCCTTTTATACCCAGTCATGTTAATGACCCATTGCCAATTAACCTGCCATCAGATTCAAAATGAGCTCATTTCTTCATGAAATGGTTAAATGTCTCAGTTTCAACATCTGATATATTCTACTGGGAATAAAATATGGGTTGATCAGATTTGTAAATCATGGAATTTTGTTTTCAGTTATAATTTTAATCTTTTTAAATGTGATTGTCTTTACAAAAAAAAAAAACTTATTTGGTCAGAAGTAAGTCAGATGTAAACATACTGTGTGGAAAAAGTCTGTCCAGTCATCACCTCTCGGTCAGATTTAAAAGAAACTAAACCAAGAGACATCACAGTGAAACAAGTCAAAACCCCGACACTGTCTAACTACTGATGAGGCATTATTTAATTAAATATGCACTGATTTGTATTGATAATGGAATAAACACCATAGTTCCATCCATCTGCGAGAAAACAAGAAGCGGCTTAAAGTTCAGGAAAACATTTTTCTTTCATTTCTGTGTCTCGGACCCTCATTTGTAAACCTTTCATAGAAACGATTATAAACTTCATTTTATGAATAGAATTTAAAAATTAAGTACAAATAAATCTGTAGTCATCAAACATGAACAGGTAAAAACATTAATATGAATTAACTGTTGTGTTTGTACCCTGTTACAAAATACATCTTTCAGCAATAGAGAAGAGACGGCAGGAAAAAAGGCTTTATGATAAATTTTATTCATTAAAGTCAAAGAGCAGAAAATAAATTTTTTAACAATACACTCGTATGATACACTACTTTAAAAATAAACATAAAAGTTTAACCAAGAAAAGCAGATTTAATGCTGTAGAGGAAGAAGATGATCAGAGGTGAAATCTCTGTCAGACATGAAGAAATGTCATGGCAACCCAACAGAACTTCAGCCTATGGAATCTCATTCCCAGCAGCATTCCCGATCCTTCCACTTTGACTGCTGATTTGTCCAGAGGAACAGAACACATTCTGGACCAGAGATATGACAGCAGCCACCACAGACTGAATAATCCAGCTCAGTGATGTTTGGGAAATGTTCGACCTGTGTCCTGCTTCATATTGGTACCCAGAAACCCACCTGGTTCTTCACCAGGTAGTCTGACTCTGTAACACAGGTCCGAATCACAGCCGAACTCTAACAGAAAAGCAGAATCTGAGCAGAAGTCAGTCTGTGATCTCACCAAGCAGATCAGCTCTCTGAAGACCAGCTTCAGTGTGGAGCTCAAGTCTGAAACACCTGCTGATAACACCACATCAGACAGAGGGGTGCTCGTCCATCTGTCTCACCTGCTTCTGGAGGTTCTCGCCCATCTGTCTCACCTGCTTCTGGAAGTTCTCGTCCGTCTGTCTCAGCTGCTTTTGGAGGTTCTCGCCTGTCTGTCTCAGCTGCTGCTGGAAGTTCTCGCCCATCTGTCTCACCTGCTTCTGGAAGTTCTCGCCCGTCTGTCTCAGCTGCTTTTGGAGGTTCTCGCCTGTCTGTCTCATTTGCTTCTGGAGGTTCTTGACCGTCTGTCTCAGCTGCTTCTGGAGGTTCTCACCAGGGTCTAACTCAGTCTTCTGTCCACAAACTGGCTGAATAAAGACTAAATCTCAAATGTGACAGATAGACCAGACAGACTCTGGTTTCCAGGGGCCTTTAAAACTTGGGAATTTTAACATGGCCACTAAAAAGAAAACTACGTGAACATTTTTCAGGATTTATTTTCCAGACAGAAATGTCCACAAATCATCTCTGTGTTTCATGTGTGCACTCTTGACTTGTCTAAGAATAAAAAGTCAGTATTTTTTCAGAGAAGCTGCAACTCAGGACGGTACAGCAGGTTATTCCTGCCCACGTGTGCTGAACATTTCTCCACAAGGTCACTATGTTTTGGAAACTTTGTTTTAATCCAAGGAGCCTAAAATCTTAGTAACAGATTAAAGATGGGGAATAGGATGGATCCAAGTCCCTCTTTTTGCACATAACAAAATAAACGAAGATCAGCTTGAATTTATTGGACCATCTTCCCGCCCAGGTTACTCTAAACACCTGACAGATTAAAGACGGTTCCTGATAAATTTCACTTCAGTGGTCGAGTCAGTTGCAGCCGTCTAGTTTCACTCAGCAGAAACATTATCATCATTTAGACCTTTCTTAATGTAAGAACAGAATCTTTCTCCCTGACGTAAATCTAAATAACGAGCAGATTTGCTGCAGCGTCAGTTTGAGCCAATAATAAGCTGAGTGTGAACAGGTCTCATGACTGGAAAACACTCCAACAGTTTATGTAATTCAGTGTTTGTTCCTCCAACAAGGGCACATGAAGTAAAGCTCAGCTACAAGCCCAACTCTAGAAAGGTTGGCACACTGTGGAAAATGTAATAACAGCAGAATCTCATTAACCCTTATTTTAATCTCAGTAGAACATAAACATCCACAATCTGATCTCCAGTGGGCCAGACCAGTGAAATAACAGCATATTAATGATGAAAACACATGTTTTTCTTTTAGTACAAAGAAGTACATTATCAGGATGTTTAGATTTAAAGTACTATCCTTTTATAAAACATTATAAACCTTGAACTCTAAATAAAATAAGTTTGAAGCAGATTTAGCCTCAATTACACATTTGCATAAGTTGGTTATTTTACTTATGTACACATTTTAGATTTTTAATATCTATACATCTTTTTAAATTTTCACATAATAAATTGTAGATTTTTATAATATATTTTTATTTATATTATTTAATTTTTTTTTTATTTCCATATATGACATATTTAGTAGTTTTCCACCAGCGTTACAGACTGTGATGGATATCCAAAATCATCAAACATTTAATCCCAGGTATCTGGAGATGGAGGTGAAACGTCTCAACATGAAGATGACGGAGCAGACACAAGTAAAAATTCAATTTTACACATATTTAATCATACAACATGAAAATAAACATTTTCCAAAATGTACAAGACAAAAATGAGTCCAGTGGATCAACACGTAGCATCAGGCATCTGACAGGAGTGTCACCTGAACTCAGACACTTCACACCTGAGACATGACGTCTGAGATCACACCCGTCCAATCAAATCATTTACAGGAAGCAATCAATCCTTTCCTTTGGTCTCTCCAGGATCTTCTGAACTTGGTGCCACATGGAGGTTTTGTTCCAGCTTTTCGCTCCTGGGATTTACTGTATTTCCCAGAATGTCTAAAACTCGGGCTACAGCTGGAGTTTAGTGTAACTGGGTTGGGTTTTAGAAAGAGTTCGGGCCATCTTTGGTACAGATTTAATTTCATGGTTTTATCAAGTCTGACATTTGTCTGTTTTTACTGCAACATGGACTAACCAGACCTGGTGCTGGTCCAGACATGAAGGTAAACCACTGCTGATGGCACTCAGGTCTATGGAGCTGATTGAACTCCTCTGGTGGGTCTATTAATTCAGCTAAATCTTAATCCAAGTCCAAAATAATTATTTAACCCTTCTGTCCTCCTCAAATTTTTTCTCCCTGGTGACCTTCGTTACCAAAAATGTCCACACACAAAACCGTTAAATCAAACATCAACATTTTATTCTGTTTTATTTTTTCTTCATAAATCACTGAAACAACTTTAATGCCAGTATTTCTTTCAGTAATGCCATAAATTTCCCATTGACTTCCATTAAAACTACATACATTTCAGTTTAAAAGCATTCATTCTTTAATGTGAGCATTTTAATTTTGAAGGTAAGTCCTGACATTTTACTGGTTTCTACCAGGTTTAGCTGTTCTCCCAGAAGGCAGGAAACTGGTACTTTTGCTTGTTAAATAAAGGCGCTGTGGGACCACCAGGGGGTGCTACGATGATTTGTTCATTTGTGTGTGTGACCTCATCTTTCATTTTTAAAATATTAATTAGATATTCATTAGAAAATTAATTCACACATAAACAAAAAACAAAGTCTTGAGGTCCTCTGGCGGTCCCATCACCCTGATATTTTTTACATGGAAAGTAATTCAGTTTTTTTTTTTCCTTGAATAAATACGACAGTAAATTCACATATTGAGGCTGGCATTTAGAAGGCATACAATCTTAAAAGTGATTAGATATTTTGTAGTTTGAGCCGGACTGAAGTTTTTTGAGTGTTTTATGGAAAAAAGCAGAAGAAAATAGATGTTCGATGATTTTAGAGCATTTTTTTTTTTACCTGGACATTGTTGGTCACAAAAGTCAACAGAGGATGCAAAATGCATCAACAGATTATAAAAGTCATGTGAGAAAAAGACACTGGATTTTAAAAAATTCAATACAAAAGGAGTTTCTGCAAAAACACATACCACTAGCTGTAACATAGCCAAAGTGATCACCAAGTTAAAAAAAGAAAAAGGTTGAGTAAAACGTACAAAAATTCCATAGGAGGACATAAAGGGTTAAACATCTCTGACAGCCTCCAGAAACACGTCTGGAGAAAAATCCAAACTCCTCTCAGATAGCAGAACCTGAATAATAAGCATCGCTTTGGGAACTCAGAGAGAACTTCTGCAGAAACACAGAAAAATAACATCTGCAAAAAAATACAATAGCAATTCATATTTGGTCAGAAACCTGGAAAGCTTGAAAAATAAATCTGAATATTTACAAATCGGTTCTCAGGAGCTGTTAAATTGTTCTGTTATTCACAAAAAAGGAAACATTTA
Organism: Melanotaenia parkinsoni; assembly: GCA_036919975.1. Lineage (NCBI taxonomy): Eukaryota > Metazoa > Chordata > Actinopteri > Atheriniformes > Melanotaeniidae > Melanotaenia > Melanotaenia parkinsoni. The sequence continues at coordinate 2,497,166 of JBAFTA010000011.1, read as the reverse complement.
AAGTTTAGTTCACTGAGTTTTAGTTACTTAAGCATCCTGAACAGCAGCAGCAGCAGCAGCAGGTCACACTGATGAACAAAAAAAGAGCAGAATCAGGAGCAGAACCTGCTGGAAGCAGCAGAAACAGATGCAAGGAGCAGAGAGAGACTCAGGAAAACAACATTAGCTGTATTTAAACTCATAAAAAGTGTGAACATCAGCTCTCTGATCTGCTACACACACCTGCAGCATGACAGAAACACACGCATCTGGAGATAAACACCACTGTAAGGCCTCAAGAGACAAGGAGTTTTGCATAAAACCGCCATCTTCCTCTTTAACAGTCCATCAGCCAATCAGCTGCTGTTCTGCATGTTTGTGTGGAATCTCTCTCACACACACATACATACATACACACACACACACACACCCACCCTGAGAGGTTACCATCACGATGCTGCCTTCATGTAATGCGTGGAAAACTGGGAATCACCAGGGAACATTGTGCAGGAGCAGACAGTTCAACAGCCTCTCGCAGTCAGAACCACACACACTCCCCATCCTCTAAAATGACATCATGTGATGGGCTGGACTGGTTCTGGTCCCACCAGGATCTGAGGTCTGTTCAGAGACCCTCTCAGCAGTTTCAGGTCCAGACTGGAGCTGGATTAGCACTGCTAAAGGGTAGCGAGTATCCTGAGGAAGGAGATGATGAGGACACAGAAGGACTGTCCCACCCCGAAAACCAGAGCTTCCAGGGAGATCATGGTCTTCCCTGCTGCCTTGTAAACCCCGGCTATGGCTGCACCTGAAGACAGAAACACCTGTACGTTATTAATGTATACTTTAATAATATAAATAAAATAAAAAAACAGGGACATTTTGTTGTCCTTTCAGGTAAATTTTCCCTCATATTCTGACATCCTTTACTTTGTTTTGGTTTATTTTGATTAGGGCTGCTGTTGATACAGTAATCACAGCAAAAAAAAAAAGTGGGAAAAATATGAATCTTTGATGTTTTTAACAGCAGTTTCATTCTGGATCGAACAGTAAACTGAAGCAAGTTATCACAAGACCAACGCAGACTCTTCTAAATCTTCACATCCAGGACTCTACATTAGGGATGCACTGATCCAAACTTGGTACAGATTTTAAAGAAATTTCCAGATCGGGTATCGTGACAATGGGCCTGACTCATAGGTGCAGATCTATTTAGTGTAATCCTATGCTGTGCACTTTGAGTGACATCATGCGCTAACAACAAGCCAGGAGGAGGTGAGTGAAAGGATCAGCCAACACATTTAATGAGAAATCTGCTTGAGCAGGTCACTGACACATATGTAGATATACGGACAGTTTCATCCGTCTCCTGCGTCGGTTCAGCGCGTAATTTGGTCCATTTTCACGGAGCTTAGCTATTTGTCGCTTTAAGCAAAAGATGAAGCAATACCACCGGAAACCACAGGAGCGTGCTGAGCAGAACAGCTGACGTGTGACCAGCAAAAGAAACAAACCAGAGAAGAAGAGGATCAGGAAGGGAACAAAAAAGCAGAAGAAAGAAGAAGACGAGCACAACAACTGCATGTGTGAGCTTTTGAATAAAGACTATATGCGAGTGTTTAGGGTGTGTTGGGTGGCTGGAAACGTCATAGTGATTCATTAGCGCCGCCAAACGGTGTCTGAAACTGACACTGACTCCCGGGAGAGAACTCTGAACTTAGAACTGCCCACTAGTGGAGCAAATGACTTAACAACCATGGCAACACAGACGATGCATGGAAGCATGACGACGTTTAAAAAGGACGTCGCTATTTACGCACGTAATGGAGCATAAATGGGTCTTAAGGGGTGTGTGTGTGGAAAAGCTCAACAAGTTGGGAATATCTGATTTTGTTCTTACCAGTGAAGCCATTATTTTATTCAACAGCTTTTGTTTGTTTACACCCAAATAAGGGATGAAGACTATTGAATGTGCACTAAAGTGGACTGTTGTCACGTTGAGTTTATTTGCTAATGGTGTGAGATGAACGCAGCTTTGAGCTCAGTTAAACACGCTAATAATCGATCAGAAGTTGAGCTGGGCCTTGGAAACGTGTGGTTGAGAGATCCAGCTGCACTTTAAATCTATGCTAGACAGATTGTTACGATAGAGCACAGACATTTATGAATAGCTGTAAATTTTAAATAAAACTACACTTAAACTACCCTACATCAGTTTTATCAGCGATAGAGGAGAAATGAGTGAAGATTGGTCATCTGTTTACACCACATATTTTCCCCACACGTGGGAGCTAATGGAGCCATTGTTTTTGTTTTTTCCCTTAATTTCAGCTCCTTTATTACTTATTTTACATTGGATTCTGAATCTCTAAAAGCACTGACTGGATTATTTAAAAAAGGTTTTGTTCTTGTTTATTTATTTATTCTACACTGGGTGTTACACTCCTACTTGCACTGACTGAACCAGGAGAAGGTTTGTTATATTTTTACGTTTGACCAAGCATGTGAAGTTTATTTAAGACTGTTAAAGTTGATTTAAGATGCTGTACTGGTGCACAGTTGTACATTTATATTGTTTTGTTTTTTGTTTAATTTTTTAATTAGGAAAGACATTTTTAAGTCAAGTCTGTTGTTGCCTTGCACACAATGAGACATCCCTACTCTAAATTACCTTCACTGATGAGCAGCCAGTGTTTCTGGTAGATTCCTGAAGTTAGCAGCTAATCAGAATTTCCACTTAAAACTTTGTTTTCAGACAAAAGATGTAATTTACTAACCTCCAGTCATTAAAGACAAAAAGGTTCATTTCTTAAAGAACCACAAAAGTTGAACAGATTCATGTTTTTTCAGATTTTTTTCATTATTGATCTTAAACAACTTCAGCTCTGTTAAAACCACCAAATATACAAAGATTTTGAGGTTTTAACTCTTTAAACGTCAGCTTTTGTGAAAAGAGAGAAAGAAAAAAAAAAGATTTTTTCACAAAGCAAACTTTGGGTGGCTAAGGTATTATTTAACTCTGTCATGGACACGTCAAAGATTACACAAAATAAGGCAGTTAAATCTTTTAGCTTTTGTGCAGCCTGTACTCCTTAAAGTCATTAAAAGGCAAAAAAAAAAAGTTCTTTCACTTTCAAGAGCTTCTATAAAAACAGTCCTGATCAAAACTAAAGAATACTAAATAATAACTGGGTTTTTAACCGTCTAAAATCTATTACATGGATCTAATATAAAGAGAAAAAAAGAGTTCTTATCCATATAACAAATTGTGTGGGGCTGGGGGATTTCAATTTTTAATGTCAAAAATAATACAAAATATAGACTTTGATGCATTATTAGTTTTTGTGTTGCATCAAACTAAAAGTCATTATTTTGGGTAATCTTTGATGTCCATGACAGATGGAGATATACAGGAGGTGTTTCTGTAAAAATATTGAATCATAACTCTTGTCACAACATCTTCACAATGTTATAGAGAGAAGATCCAGACAGGCTTACTGGTGAGGACTCCCCCACAAACTGGTCCCATGATGCCCATGAAGAGGATGGCTATGGGTGTGAAGCGTGCCATCTTGTGTTGTCGGAGCGTGGCGAGGGAGAGCAGGGCTGCGGGCAGATGGAAGACCAGAGAGGAGACGGCGGCCCACAGAAACACTCCATACCACATCTCTGGACAAACGGCAACATCACACATCATCAGAGACCACCATCACTCTTTACTGGTTCAGCTTCATCTCGTCTGAGTGGAACAGACGTGTTTATGTTTGCAGAAGTAACACACAGATCAGCAGTGAGCAAGCCTTTTCCTATCTGCATATTATTTTTCAAGTCTTTGCTTTCAGGGGCACAAACATCGGCATTAGAATAGGACAGCCTCAGCTGTCAGATGATGACGCTAAAATAATGGAAAATGAATGTGTCAATAGATGGCACTGAAACAAACACAACAGAAACATATTTTACACTTTTTCCTCCAGCTGTTTTTTGCTATTTACAGATATTTACGTTACTATCCCCACGAAACCAATCTAGCTGCTTTTTGGCGCCACCATGCATCAGAAACTTCTTGTTTTTATTCAGTCAGACAGGACTATTAATTTAGTTCTTTTCAGACATTGATCTTTGGCTGCTACTGATTGGACATTCCTATCCATTTAAGCTATCTGAATGGCGGAGAGTTCGACAGGGAGTGACTTCATCATAATTTCCAGGTCAAAATCGAGGTTTCTTAGTAGTAATAGTGATCATTTTTAATTAAGACCCAGAGAGTGCAGACCTCAGCCAAGCCAGTTTCCTTTTTTTTTTGCCAATGATCATGGGCAATTTTTGGAGTAATGAGATGTAATGGCAAAATTATCTTTACCTCACCTTTGTAAAGGAACCTTTATATATTTCTGGATCTAGACCCCACCTCATGAGAGCGTAAAAACTTTTTAGCAATATATGCGTTTTTTTTTTGTTTTTTTTTTTAATGTAGGTGTTTCCATTACCGGTTTTTATTGTGATATTTAGCACCTACTTGTTCCTTATTCTATTTGTAAGATTTCCTGAAAATTTCATCTAAATCCATCATAACTGTTAGAGTTATGTAGCTAACAGACAAACCAACACCACTGAGTACATGACATCCGCCTTGGCGGAGGTAAAATATAATAAATGTTGGTGCGATCATGGATCACTCATTGTGAACTTACCATATAGAGGCTCTGAGTAAACACTACATTTTGCAGCTGGATTGTAAACTTCCTGGATGGGATATGAATGCTGAAAACCTTCCATAGATCATCTGCAGGTTACGCTATCCATCACAATTCATCCTACAGACTTACACTCTACTGTTCCTGACAAATTGCGATGATACCAGTTATAATGCTTATAATGCTATAATATTAACTAAGGATGAATATTAATTGTCAAAATGGTTAACTGTACTAAAAAAACAAACAAATAAATAATACTTTATGAATAGATTAATTTAACTGCAGCCCTCCTTTGTTTAGTAACTAACCTTCTACACCTACTACTAAATCCTGATCATGGTGGAAAAACCTAAACCATATGGTTCATAAAGACCCACTTGTCAAGTTCAAACAACGTCAATCTGGTTAACATCTGGTAGCAGAAGTCCCTCTAAAAACTATTCTTACTATGCAAATGACTGTGCCAAGAAGGAAGCAACACAGATGTTAAAAATGGACATTTTGGCCAGTTCAAGGCCTGAATATGAGCTGCTGCAGAAAGCTGTGGGAAGTACAGACACTAGATGGTCTGCTTGGGTTTCATTCAGGTGCATCAGATCAACCAGTACAACATTAGGTATTTAGTTCACACAAATCAATCAATCAAATCCACCTGCAAAGACAACATACATCACTCAGACCCTGTCATCCAGTCACACACAAGATAATGTGCAAGAACTCTAAGTAGAAGAAAACGTCCAGTAAAGAACCAGTAACCGTGATCAACCACATATATATAGGACAACGTCAGATTTACAAGTTGTAAACGAAGCCGGAAGTCACAATTGCTTCACGGATTAATCCAAACAAAGCTAGCATCTGTAACAGCTAACAACAGCCTTTAATTCTAACTTTTACCCCAATTATTAAAAGAAGACAGTTCGTCTGGTTATTGTTTGTCCTCTACGACGTTTATGTCAGAAATTCTAAAACATGTAATCTGTAAAGCTAACCAGTTTCCAGACATTAGCCCACCTGAGAAGTCGCTGAGAGATGTGTCGTTGCCTCGCAGAGTGCCGTTTTTTCTCGGCACTAAATTCAAACCGAGGATCTGCTGAACGAAACCGATCTCGTTATACCTGTCCTGCATTGCTCACATCAATCCGAGAAAGTCTCTGAAGGAAAAATGTCCGACAGACGCGAGAAACCATGAGAATCCGCGGACGGTAGGGTCAGTATCGGCGCTGACGCAACAATAAACACCACAAGCCGACAGTCTTCTTCTATGGTGGAAAGACGGAGCAAGAATGTTCACAGCGCCCCTGCTGGATTAGATTGGGTAACACCGGTATAAAATAAAATAAAATAAAATAAAATAAAATAAAATAAAATAAAATAAAATAAAATAAAATAAAATAAAATAAA
>JBAFTA010000011.1:2469787-2490922 GCA_036919975.1 Melanotaenia parkinsoni | reverse complement strand
AACAACAACAACAACAACAACAACAACAACAACAACAACAATAATAATAATAATAATGCAATTATAGACTAAAATAATTTGGAATAAAAAGAAAAAAAATGTACAGTTTTCTGAATCCATGAGATAATTGCACACATTATAAATAAATAGGTAAACAAAAAACTTTAAGAAAATAATAATGTCTATATTTCTGAATTGACAGGATAGTTTTACCCAAAAATATTTATTTTTTCTGAATTTACAAAATAATTTTACAAAAAAAATAAATGAAACTTCTGTCTTTTGTCTGAATTTGTGAGATCGTATTATAACAGAATTTTTTTTTCTATAAGACAATTAAAAAGAATTGATGAGATCCCTTTATAACAAAATAAATTAATAAATAGATATAGATTAAATAAAAAATCTTTGAGATCATTAAAAAAAATTCAACCTCCCGTTTTCTGAATTTATGAGACGCTTCCAAGTTCTGCGATCATTAATAGGACGTCCACCATGATGAGTAGAAACTATCTAGAGTATCAGAGACTGCTGCTTCTTCATAGAAGTGTGAATTATTAAAATTAAAATTATAAAAAGCTCACATTGTGAAACTACGAGAAAATGATAACCCTGTCCATGTACGACAATCAAATAGTCACTGAAAGTGACATTGAAAAATAAGTGTCTGGACACCAGCCCTCGAGGACCTGGCTTGGTGATCTCTGGCCTAAAGACTACACCACAAAACAAGCAGCGTAAGGCAGCACTAGGAGATGCCACCAGCAGAAAGACATTTCCAGAACTGTAAACTGATTCTTCCACACACTGTTAATTCAGCACGAAAACAACATATTGAAAGAGATGTTTTCTCATCAGCTTCTTTTAATTTGATTTTACATCCATTTTGACATTTTAAGCTTCAACACATTTCCTGAAAGGTGGAAAACTGGATTGTTAAAACCAAAAAGTATTCTACAGCTTTGTTGGAAGAAATGGAGCAAGTAGCAAAAGTAGTATCCAGAAAGGTCCAAGTGATGAAAATCTTATTTCGCTCGTCTTTAACTGGATAAATCAACAGAAACTGTAGACGTTGTGGCAGACAGATTTCTGCAAGCAGAAATCCTTCAAGCTGAAGCTCAACAGAAGGCCAAAAGTTTAAAGAAGCAGACCAAAAAATTATTTTTCACTATATCTGAAGCTTTAATGTATATATATATGCATAACATTTATGAAATTATATATATATATATATAATTTAATAAATGTTATGCAAAGAGAAGATATTGATCTTGTTTCATTCTCCCTGGCATGCTGTCAATCAGCTTCTGGGACAAATCCTGACTGACTGGCAGCATAATCAATGCTTGGAGTTTGAACTTTTGGGTTTTGTTTTGGGATTAAGGTCTGAAGAGTTTCTTGGCCATAGTCCAAAATTTCCATGCTCCCGCGGCCGTATAATCAGTTTTTGGCATTCACTTTAGAGCACAACACCACTTGTATGTTGGAGAGCGCGAACTGCTGCCGAGGTCTCCTTCGTGGCGTCATAGAACTTTTTTGCCACTAGTTGCATACACACAGAAACACTCAGGCCTACCTGGCTCTTAGTTTCTGGCACCAGCTCCCAAAAATCTTGCCGTCTCCACTCCTTCTTCTATCCATGCCCTTTTGGTTCTAAGGCCGTTGACAATTAGGACGTCTTTCCTTGGCTTCATGAATTTACTCTCCATTTTTTTAATCTGATTTCTGTGAAACCATCGGCTTTGATGCTGCGTTCAAGACCACTCGGAGATAACGGTCATCCTACAGGTTAACTCGGCGGAGAAAACGAAGTGTGGTATATTATCACTATTTGCTGAACACTGAAAACATGCAGCAGCAAGTTCTGCTTACTTTCGAAGATGAATACGTGTAATTTCCGACTTTAACATTGTTCAATTCATTTTCTACAATTCAGAGTCTCAACCACTATACCCATAGTTTTTTTTAATGATAGTGAAAAGCCAGTGCTGGAATACTTTAAGCCTTGTACCCTGATGCTCCATCACTCTGAAACAGAGTAAATCTGAACTCATCAGACCTTCGCTTGCTCCAGTCTTCTCTATGCTCCCTAGCAAACTGAAGCAGCTCTCACCAGTTGGGCTCACTGAATACTGAGAGCCCAAAAACCCTTAAACTTTTTTAAAAATTAGTTAAATCTCATAAGTTTTCTTACTATTTTCTTCCTCATCTCTGATGCAGGGATGTGAGGAGTTAAGAGGAAGAACCTGTGGTCAGAATATAAACGGATTTTTGAACCAAACAGAAGTTTAGTTCTTCCGTTTGAGGGTTTTTACACCGAGGACATCTCTAACTGTCCAGCTAACGTGAATGTTTAGTACCAGTAATGCCTTAGCTTCATGGTAAACAAAAAATATCACTCAGAATAAAGAGAAAACATTTACAAATATTAAAAAAGTCATGTTTTTCTGATCGTTTCTCTGCTAATTCCTCATCTTTCTTTTTACGCGGTTCTTTTTACAAAATATTTTATTCATACAATCATTTCTGTAACTATAGCAACATTACTATTTAATTTGAGTGTCAGAATATCAGTCGCACATCACCTCATAGGAACAACAGTATATAAACAAAATGCAGAAAAAATTATTCTGAATGCATCTGAGTCCATTTCTTCATCTGTTTAGTCCATCCTGTCTGTACACATCATCCACCCATCCGTCCGTCCGTCCATCCATCTGTGATGAGCCAATGGGAGTATTGCTGGTCCTGAAGGGGCATGTGATTGGTTCAGCTGTGAGCTGCGGCCTCTGCTGGGGGGCCCAAACAGAACCTGCTGGGCAGAACGAGCTGGCCGTCGGTACGTGATGCAAGACCCTCATGCCGGCCCGTTTATCGTTTGCTCTGGAGCCACAGAACTCCTGTCCAGTCTGAAAAAGAGGGATGAAAATTGAGATGAGGATGAACGTCAGCAGCATCAAAAAACATTTCAAACAAACCAAAACCAGTTGAGAGACAGAAGACTTACTTGGCCTCGTCTGTGGTGGACATTTCTTTTAGAGGACCATTAGGAAGCTCCGCTGTGGGTCGACACTTCTCACTGGAAACCAGATACGAGAGAAGACCACGTCAGATCAAAGAGTGATGAAGATCAGCTTCAACATTTGAGAGAGTGAAGTGATTTAAAGGCCAGTTGAAGCTGGAGTAACAACTGCCTTCAGTGTTTTTATGTGAGTTGCTAAACCAGGCTGGTTAGATCCTCTCCATCAGCAGCAGTGAGTTTACCCTCACAGTGCTGAGAGCTGCAGCATCCCACAAATAAGAGCTGTAACCATGACAACAGGACAGGATGTTGTGACTGTGTATCCAGCAGAACAAGGACGTCAGCTCTACTGAATCCCACCAGCTGTGGACCAGGAGGTTAGACCAGTAAGTCCAGGGTGCTTGATATCAGTTTAATACCGTCATTTTTTTTCAGTGTTTATTATTCAAGGATACATAAATAAAAAAATGCACCTGGACTATTCTTAAACTTTTTACACTTTGTGGACACTTTATATATTTAGTTATTCTCTTTTATCTTATTCGTACATGTTTGTATTTTGCTGATTTTGTTTGATTTAAATAGTTTGCTTTAACACGTGCTGCTATAACCACTAATTTATCTTTATAGAAAAAAATAGACTGTGGTCATGTTTGTCATCATTTCATCTGAATTATTGATCGTTAAAATAATCTAACATGACTTTGACTTTTCATTAAAATAAAACATTAGAATTCTCTCTGGGATTAATAGTCTTCCATTACAGAAGATGAAGTCAGGTTGACAGAACAATCATCTGAGGTCAGAGATGTTAGTCTTTTTTCCATCGCAGGAAAATCTGGCAGGCTGAATGTAGGACAGTAAGGTAGGTCAACATGTATGATTTTACTGTATGCATGACCACCACCCTGAGAATGGCAATGAGGCCGGTGACTAGGGAGGGTCAGTGTTACTATCTAGGAGTAAGAGGCCCCCAGTGGTGAACTGCTCAATGAATGTCTCAGACACCTAAAACTCAACGAGGAAGAGGAGGAGGAACCACCATGGAGGGATAAACCCCTGCATGATGTGTACTTCCGACAGTCTGGAGAAGTGTCCTCCATCAAGAAGTCCCATCAGTGTCTAGAGGAGGCTGCTCTAAAATAAAGCATAGACTTCTGATCATGGTCACACAGAGTACGGGGTTCACCACACCAGAGAGGTCCCCTGCTGGAGACTGTCCAAAGAGGACTGAAGTCGGATTTATACTCGCGCGGCGTCTGTGTGCGGTCGGCCACGGTGTAGCTGACGCTGGTGAGTTTGCTGTCACACTCGATCGTAGGGTGTACGCGTTGTTTTGGTGTTGTGTTGCAGTTTCTCCTCCTAACCTGAAGGTGGCAGCAGGGGTGGTATCGGCCAGTAAACTCACCAGCAGAGTTCTTTTGATGGTTCATTTCAGTTCTGTAGGTATTTTCTGTTTTAAAACAATGGCGACCAGCATGGTTCAGTGTCTTTAGTAGCTTGTGGAAGATAATGAAGAAATAATTTGATCAGCCTCTCATCAACTGGATCCACTGGTTATTGTTTTTAAAAACAGTGGTTACCACACACATTCAGCGAGAAGATCCAGATATCCTGCAACATGTGATCCTAAACTGACCAATCACAAGGGAGTACCTTCGCGTAACCGTCTGCGTAGCAGGGGTGCACGTCAGGTCTGGAAGAGGTGCGAGTCGAGCCTCTGCGAAGCTACGGCGAGCCTTACGGCGGTTATGAAGACGCCGCGCAACCATAAATCCGCCTTGAGACAGTCCAGAACAGAGTAGCAGAGTGGAAGATGCAGGCAGAGATTACGATTATAGATTTACTTGGTACGGTTGTTCTGCGTTAAACACTATAAATGTGTAAAATCACCTGAACACTCCTTATAGGTCTTTAGGTTTTATTTCCATCTTTTGATGCAACCATAACAAAATAAAATAAAGTAACCATGTAATTTTATTCCAACTAAATCCCCTCTGCTCTAATAAATCCTACAATTAACTCTGGATTTATCTCAGAGAAAACAGATGGAAAAGGCTTCAGGACTCTTCACCTGGACTTGGGAGGCTTCTTTCTGGAAACTACATTATAAAATAGTTTTTTTCTTTTCTCTGTGGAGAATTTTGAAACACTGGAAAACTTCCAGCTAGCTTTGACCACCAGCTGTCCTTTAGCAGAATGTCTGCTCTTCGACACATAAATAAGACAGGAACAGTGGAAATAAAGAAACAAGACAGATATCTGGAATTAAACATGGTTTCTATCACAGACCACTGCACACTGATGAGTAAAAGGCATTGACCTAATGCTGAGTTGGTTAAATTTGAGAAATTCTGTCAAAAAAGATATATTCCGTTCTTTTTCTTTCATATATTGTAACGTTCAGTAATGCTGCTGAACTCGGCATGTGGCTTTAAATCCAACTCAAGTTGTGCAGAATTAGAAAATTGCAAATGACATAACACCGAATATCAATGTTACGATAGATAAGTCATTTAACCTTGTTACTGAACATTTACATTGTCATACAAAGTATGACAAGTAAAAACACTGGACTTTATTCTTTACCTGCTGATCCTCATCTGGCGACAGACAGCAGCTCAAATCGTAGCAGCAGCAACTTCCAGCAGCTCTTCCTGCAGCTGCCACAACCTGCCGCGAGTCTCTACAGCTTTCCAGAGCTGCTGACAGGCAGCTAACAGCGCTAACGGCCCAGACTGATAAGTTCAGGACCACCTGGTTCATGTGTAGCTGAGGAGATTCTGGAGGGGAAGCCTTCCACCTCAAATACCACTAGATGCTTTGTAAATCTCATTTTGCATCTTGCCTTTGAGCTGAGCTGCTGTCTGTCAATCATTTCTGCCTGTGTATCCAGACGCAAAAAGTAGGGAGTGTAGTTACACTGCAAGTAATCATGACATTCCTAGATGCAGACAAGTAAGGCATACATGGAGTTTTATAACCAGGTGACTGAAATAGTGTAGGAACATCTATATTGGTTTCAGACTGGAAATCCCAGGATCAAGATGGGAGATATCCTCAAAGAAGGTGCGGCATGAAAGAGCTGAGATCCTGCTCTAAGAAGGAACATAAGAAGCTGGAAGAATACCAAGTACTGAAGGAGGAAGATGAAAAGAAATGAGAAGTGAAGGCAACAGTGGTGTCAGTGGTGACCAGACCACTGGGAGAACTGGGAGTGGCTCCAACAGATCCCAGTAACACCATCAGAGATCTCTGATTTATCCCAGTTGCTGCATCCGTTAATCCATCAGATAACTACAACTACGTCTAGTGTTGTCTGGAAGGATTGGAACAACTAAATTAATTTATCCAGGACGGCTCAGTCGATGAACCAGGTATTTGTTAGCAGGGCCATATTTTTAATCTGTGTTCTTATAATTATGTTTATTAACATGTTTTATTTTTTTAAGTCTCTGAGTTGGATCAATAGAGAACAAACAGCAGCAGCTAAACGAACCATCTGCAATTTAAATGAGCACATTATTGATCTAATAAAATGATCTAAAATGAACCTCCTACAATAAAAACCTTACAGGACATTTCAATTCTAAATAGATTTTAAGGGAATGAAAAACATTTTTTCCATCTACAGTAAAAAAGTCAATATATAAAAGCATCTGAACTTGACTCGGCCATTAGCAGGATCGTCCTCAGCACTTCATCTTTAAACAGGACATTTTAAAATGGTTAGAAAGATAAAATATCAGCAGCCTACATCATGTCAGGATGTTAATTTGGTCAGGAGTAAGATTCAAAATTACGTAGAGGAGGAAGAAGAGTGAGAAAAGACGCAAGATTTTGATTAAAAATTTTCAAAAGTTATTTTGTTTTTTCCAGTGAGGCCTGGAATGATCCGTCTTCTGGTTCTTTAAGCTAATGAAACAGATTCTGGGAGTCATCTTTATCGTGTCTAATAATATCAGGAGCAGTGGAGATGCTGAGTGGTCCATCAGTTCAGCCAACGAGTGTAAGAGATGAGGTCAGTAGAGAAGGATGGAAACCCAGAGGACAAAGACGGTAAACATGAAGGAAACCATCTGATCAGGAAACTACAGAATTTGGTTCAAAGCTGGTGAGAACATGTAAAACTGTTTCCAGTGTAGGATTCAACAGAACCAGGAGATCCACAGACTGAACCTGGTTTAGGAGTTTCTGACCAGATTATTAAACCAGTTTCATTAAAATGGTGACAGAGAAAATGACAGCTACACATTTAGGAAGCAAACATGTGAGAGCTGATGATTAGTTCTGCTGAGCCTGGACAGACACTGTTTCCCTCTCTGCAGGTTAGCATGTTGGCAGGCATGTGTGTGATGGTGTTGGAGGACTGGAGTCTGACCCTGTTTTGGGACAGCAGGCTGCAGCCGAGCTGTTGATGTCTGATTCCAAACACTCCACTACTAAGTATTTCTCTGAAGAGGCAAGCTTGTCTTCATCACTGGAACAGACAGGTACAACACATCAACATTAATATGTGATGCACAGTGACCACTCTCAGCACGCACGCACACACACACAACATAGTGACAGGTGAAAGTGGGAGCATGCTGAGTTGACAGAAAACAGGAAAACAAAAGGATGGTGGTGTGGAAATGAAGGAGATTGGGAAGTCTACGCAGGAGAAACTTCTACATGTACAGCAAATGGAGAAAATCAGCTGTTTTGAATGTTTAGCTGCGTTAATGCCTGAAAACTGAACTCTGATTGGACCAAAACGTACCAGCCGTCAGTCTTGCTTTGTCTCAGAGAACCACCAAGAGTCTTGATGAGGACTCAATCAAAGCAAAACACCTACAAAGATCCAAATATATGAAACACCTTAAGTTCTGCAGAACAGCTAAAAAGTGTTTTATTATCAGTCCATGATTACGGTCGCGGATTTAGTTTCCATCAACACATTTAAAAATGTATTATTTCTTTTAAACCACTGACAAACAGTTGCTGTTTTCTCTTAAAACTCCAAAACATGTTTTCTGTTGCTGTTTTTGGTCAGCGTGTTTATTATGTAAAAATACATGTAGAAGCTCAACCTGTCAACGCCCACACATTATTTTCTCAGGACAGCTCCAGTTGTCAAATTATGAGACTAAAATTACATAAATAAATCTTTTAATAGATATAGCACCATAAAAGCCAACCAAAACACCAAAACCCAATTTACTACTAACAATATTTTGTATAAATAAAAATACTGGCATTGAAACAAACTATTTTCCTACTATCCTCACATAACCAGCTCCAAGGTCATCACTAACAATCTTCATTTTATTTCAGCCATGGAGGACTGTAGCAACCAATAATGTAACAACAGCTAATAGCCTAATAATTTTAGCAATAAATGTAATAAAGACAATAACATAACTTACAAATATGTGTGTCAGGTGTGTTGGAGCAGGGAAACATTAAGAGCCTGCAGGACAGGCCTAGGAAACCCCTGCTCTACATCCTTTAAAAGTCACGATATGAACATCATGTCAGTGGTTAAAGTGCTGAAGCCCAAAATCAATTCATCAGAGCATTAATAAACTCAAATGTTGAAGGAAACATCAGAAACCTGCCTTTAGGGGCAAAGTCCTGAGTGGGTTCCGTCGGCCTGGACTGTTTAGATAAACTGGATCAGGTTGAACCAAAACTGAAGAAACAAAAGTGGACAACAGCTTCGGTAGAAACACATGCAGAATGAAGATAATGAAAAAACAAGAGTAGAAACCAAAGATATAAACTGGGGAAAAAAAGTTGGTGGTTGACGTGACAACAAGACTACATCACTGCTGCAGGCTCATCTCTGATTGGCTGTACATACCGATAAGATTTCAACACTCTGAAGAAGACCACACCCACAACGCACAGCAAGAGAGAGAGGGGAAGCTCAGACTGTGAGTGTTGTTCATTTCATTACACTGTTATTTACTCATACACACACACGCACACACATTAAATGCAGCATCAACAAGAGGACGGTGGGACAGAGGACAACCATCTTTAAACCTAGACATTTACTGAAGCATTTCACAGACTTAATATTAAAAAAAAACTCCTTTAAAAGTGAAACTGGATAACTGACAGTCTTTTTGTGGGATTACCGGCTCAGACTGAATCACTGAGCAGGGTCAAGATTTTAGAGTAGAACAAAAAACACTAACCTTCCACTTTATCAGATCCATCTGTTCAACTGCTTGTTGAATTTGCACTACAGAACTTTCGCAATTTTCCGAGCAACAAGGCCCCTGTCATAATAATTCGGCATCCATCTTGCATCCTACTGTGAGCTCTCTCCAGCCAGCAAAAGACAAGTCTTATTGTGACTCTTGTTCTGTCACTCTCTCTTTTCCTTTCTTCCTCCGATAACATTTTCTTGCGTTTCTTTGCTGAATCAGACACGGTGCATGTTTAAAATGGCGGGTGTGTTTATATCCGTTTGCTAGCCTGTGAAGTGAAACTCAGCTGCAACGTCACGCAGTGTCCTGAATAAAAAAAAGTTCTATTTCCGGGACGCTGGTTGGAAAGTTATGTGACGCGTCTTTAACACCAATATGTCTATATCTAATCAGCCAATAACATGGCAGAAACTCAATACATTTAATCATGGATACACGGTCAAGATGACTTGCTGACGTTCAAACTGAGCATCAGAATTAGGAAGAAAGAGGTTTAAAGTGACTTTGAACGCGACATGGTTGTTGGTCTGAATATTTAAAAAACTGCTCATCTACTGGGATTTTCACACACAACCATCTATAGTGTTTACAAAGGATGGTCTGAAAAAGCGAAAATATCCAGTGAGCAGCTATTTACTGGACCAAAACCTGGGAAAAGTTTCCATTTCAGCTCCACATTCAAATGGTAGGGTAGGGTCAGAATTTTGGGGAAACAACATGAAAGCATAGACCTATCCTGCCTTGGATCAACACTTATGGTGTATTGGTGTAGGGGATATTTTCTTGGCATACTTAAGCTAGGTTCACACTGCAGGCAGAAGTGACCCAAATCCGTTTTTTTTGCCCCGACGCGACCTGTATCTGATCTTTTCATAACAGTCTGAAAGACACAGATCCGTTTTTTTTAAATGCGACCCAGGCCACTTGGATATGTGGTCCGATATCTGATCTTTTGCCATGCGACTTCAGTCTTAGCGGCCAGGTCGCATTAATCCAACCAACATGTCATGCACAACATTGTTTATAAACTCTTATCTGTGAAGGCGCCCATATCACTCTCTAACCACTCCTGGCTGCGACTCCGTACCCACATGTTTCTCTGTACAGACGTTCCTGCCACTGCTCCACAAAATGCCATGGCCACAAATCTGGCTCTCTTTGTTTGTAATCTCCTCCCTAAAACGAAACCATTGAAAATGAGCTGGCTACGGTTGGACAATAACGTTAAAATTGCAACATACCTCTGCACGAAGACATCACATGCACGCTAACTGTCACGTTGTCGTGTCTTCTGCGCATGCTGAACACTTTTAGAGCGCATAAGGTTCAAACAGGAGATCACATACACGTCGCATTTCATTGGAAACGTGAACGGACTCTCAAAACAAAATTGGCTTTCACAAAAAAATCCAAATTGAGCATTATGCCCTGCAGTGTGAACCTAGCCTTAGAGCCCCTTATGCCTTCTGATATGTGTTTGGGATGGGTCGGTGCACAAGTTTTTTGCAGACAAAAACTAGGAAGGGTCCCAGAATATTCGATCTAACTCATCCTACTTTATTAGGACCCTTCCATTGGGGACACAATCTTACTAGTCTGACCCTAAACGGTGGAGCTTGATACAATGCCATAGATACAACAAAAGAATTCACCTGGAAGTTCATCATTTTCCCTTTTTTGTTTTTGTGTCACATTCTTCGTCATAATTCAAGAAATCGCACTATTACGTCACTGCCGCATCTATCACTATTTGGCTTATACCCTGCCTACCAGGTCAGAGTAATGTCGGCTATGGAAAAAAAAACAGATCAGGGTTTACCAAACCTTCCCGAGCCTTAGTACAAACGTGGCCTGGTTTAACCACCACAGCCTACCAGAGTATTGCTTCTGATCATGTCCATCCCTTTATGACCACAGTGTACCATCTTGAGATGGCTACTTCCAGCAGGATAATGTACCATGCCACAAAGCTCAGATCATCTCCACCTGGTTTTCTGAACATGACAATGTGTTCACTGGACTCCAACGGCCTCCACAGCCACCAGATCTCAATCTAGTAGTTGGGATGTGGTGGAACAGGAGATTTTCATCATGGATGTGCAGCCAACAAATCTGCAAAAACTGTGTGCTGCTATAAAAAAAAAAAATAAATAAAAATAAAAAGTTCGATTCCCAGATACTAACCGATTCTAACATTTAGTATCTAGTTGGATATTAATTAGCACAGGTATCTATCTGCTGGTTCACAGAAAAGGACCAGCTGCCTCTACCCATTTTAAACAGGCACTGCATCAGGCAGCCCCCACACATACAGCATCTCCCTGGAGGACCCACTGTTTACAGTGTTGCAAACTTAGCAACTTGTTGCTATAATTAGTGAATTTTTAGACCTCTTTAGCAATTCTTGAAAAATAAATAAATAAAAGCGCCTAGCAAGAAATTTAGAGACTTTTTCTGGTGTTACTGGGAACTAACAAACGTTTATTGTTTGCTCTGCTCAACTCTGAGCTGCAGGAGGAGCAGATTACTGTTTTGCTCCATAATCAGCCTGAAAATGAAATGCTCAAAGCTGCTACTGGCTGATCACGTCCTAGCTTACAGTCAGATGTTAATGCCTTTAAATGTAGACGGCAGACAAAAACATTCAAACTATTTTTTAAATTAATTAGTTTTAAAACATAAACTCAACTAATTTGTTCTACTGTTAACTTGATCTCGTCTCAAGTATTTTGAAGGACACTTATGTAAACAAGAGCACTAACTAGTGGCTGAAGTTTTATTTTAGTTATATGTTTTTTGCACCACAGTGAGCAAACAGTCTGAGAACACTATTAGAGACTATATGAAGACTTTATCTGCACAAACTAATAACTTGAAAACAAATTTATATAAAATTTTTAAGGTCTTTCTTTATATTTATTATTATATTTTTGACGTTGTGTTGTTATTTTTGTGGTGTTCTGACTGATTAAAAAAAATTTAAATGGTATTGAGTATTGTGCACCATCCTTAGTATCCGTATCAAGTTTGACATTTTTGTTTCATGAGAACCGTAGACGCCATCATTTCAATATTGAGCAAAATATCTGTTTCCAACACTTTGACACCAAAAATTACAGCAGTTCTGAATGAAAATAGGGTCCTGATAAAGTGGATGATGAGTGTACAGAGAAGACCTAATTTACACTTCCTTGTTGATCACACTAACACGAGATGTTGGACCAGAATTTAAGAAAGGATGATCTATATACATCTATATAAAGTTATTCATGACATTCAGCCAGTAATCACAGACGAGTGTGTGTCTCGATGTGATGGACAAACCTCTTGAAAACAGCCGTCTCAGTTTTGGCATCGACAGTGAGGCTGACTGTTTCTTTCATGGAGCCGTTGATGACAGTCTCAGTGATGCTCCTTTGCTCAGAACAGGAAGTTTCCTCCTCCTGGTTCGACCTCCTGCAGTCCTTCGGTGAGGTGTAGGAGGGAGGAACAGCACCGCCCTCCAACCAGCCATCACACTCTGAAAGGCATTAATGATGACATGTATTTGATCAGAGTGTGTACACTCTGAAGAAATCGCACATACTGAACTGGGACATCTCAGCAGTCCGGTTTCCTCTGACATTCTTATTTTTTTAAATGTTGCATTTCTTGTTTGTGGCTTCTGAAGACACCAGATTTGTGTCACTGGTGGAAAAAACCAGACTACTGGAACAACCTCAGACTGTACAGATAAGCTTGCAGAACTAACCCTCAGGTGGGACTGGTGCATTGACTCCCAGGGGATCTATTGTCTCCATGCTGGTCTCCATGGCAACAGGAGAGTTGCACCTCAAAGGGTCTTTGGGACTGAAACAGATAAGTTTATATTGGTAATTTTTCAGTAAAAAAAAAAATACAACAGTGAAAAATGTCCCTAAATGTCCCTAGAACCAGAACCAGTTACGGTGTCATACCTGACGGGGGAGAAGCTGGAGAAATCAGCCCAGCCGGTTTCAGAGCTGGACATGACAGCTGGAGAAGAGCTCCATGCTGCATCGGGAAGGACTTTAGTGGAGGACAGAGGGGAGGGTGCAGCAGGATTGTTGGGGCTGGAGGCTGAAGCCGTGGATGTTCCTGTGTCCATGGGGATGTCATCAAAGTTGGCTGTCCACACCGGACCTGCAGCATAAGTGGCTTTGAACATTTCTTTTCAACCTGACTAGAAAATTTAGAAACATGGAAAAACATCTAGCTAGCTTTGACTTCCAGCTGACCTTTAGCAGAATAGCTGCTGTTTCAGTATTAATAATAGTATTATTAAATCGAGTTTTAATAATACTGGAACAGTGGAAATGAAGAAACAAGACCAGGTATCCAAAGACAGTCTTCATACTGGTTTTTAAAAACAGTGAGAAGATATGAAGGTCTCTGAATCACATCTGCACATATTTATTCCTTGAGTATTACCATTTCTACTGTGACTATAAACTGAAAATAAAGTCAATCATAGTTCTTACACAAGGTCATCATCCAGAAAACCTTAATGAAACAGGAACTAAATAAGTCTGTCAAAGTAAAAAACAAATGATCCTCCCGTGTGTTTGCAACCTACAGTGTTCAGGCTGGTGTGTGATGCGTTCAATGACACCAACCTGTGTCGACTTCCATTCTGTCATCAGTACCAGGGTTGGAGGCTTCGAATGTGTCTCTCTTTACATCCTCTTCCTCAGAGTCTGTGCTCTCCTCACTATCTGTACTGCCTGAACTCCTGAGAAGGACGCAGTTATTTCACATCAGTAAAACTTATCCTGCAGAGAATCTTACAGTTTAGGTTTATTTAAAACAGGCTTCTGATGCTTGCGGGTCTTATATTTTTTTCTTTTTAAGTCTTTAAACTTTCAATTTAATTAGTTTTTCAGCCTCTATGGAAACTAGAAACATGAAGTAACCAAAACCTAACCCATAAAATTGACATGTGCAAAATATGATGCATTTGTTAGTCCGGGTAATTACGGATAAATTGGGGACTACAGACACTGAACTGACCTCGGGCGTCTCTGAGCCTCTGGAGCGAAGGTGACATCTTTTTCATCCCAGATGTCGTCCTCATCTGAACCGGCATCTTCAAACTGCTGGATTTTCTCCTTACAGCGAGCCTCAAACAAAGCTATATTTGCCTGTGGAAAACACATACACACAACACATAATTATACATAAATAAATAAAACACACTGTTTACAGTAAAAATACTTCCAAACAAACTGAATTTTATAGAGAGACAGCTGTAAATCACAGGTGAACATTAGCAGGCTCAGTTCAGATGTTTCCTCAGTGGAGACAAATGAAAACATGTTTGTTAACAGACCCCCCTCCCATGGCTATGTATAGCCTCACTATACATAAATTTATGATCAATATTCAGAGTACTTACACTTTCATTTGTATTGAGTGAAAAATTGATGTCTGATATTCTATCAAAGGGAATACTGCAATGTTAAAGAGAAAAAAGTTTAGTTCAGTTAGAGCCGTTAAACACTTCAACACTGCAGCTCTGACAAAACCCAACAGACTTTTCTCAATGCGCAGAAAACCAACTGAACAAGCACAGAACGGGTCCTGGTCCCAGAAACAGAACCAGGAAACAATCACCGTCATTATCTGGCTGCTCTGTGAATGGAAAACTTCATCAGAAGAAGAAACAGGCAATTTTAATCACTTAGGTTAATCAGGAGGAGACTGTTAAAGTTTTGTCAGAGGTGAGACACACCTAACATCATCTGTCAAACTACATCTAAGTACTGGTTACTGCTTCAGCTAACAGTTGAATAAACACATGCAATGTAGGGATGCCACAATTACTTGATTTCACAATTAATCACGGCATTAAACACCACAATTAATTAATCGTAAAGAACCCTCAAAATGGTCACTTTTCTGGAAAAAAGATGATGTCTGAACCACATCGTCAGAACAGCGCAACACGTACAGAAACCAAAAACGAAATTATGCAACATCTTTCTGTTGCCACTTGTGTCGCCCGAGTGGGAAAATACAGCAGAGGAAGAGTTATTCCCTCCAAACTGACAGATTAAAATCATCCTTGTTGGATTTTATTGGTTCTAGAAAAAATGAACAAGGTGTCATTGTGGAGGACGGTTCACCAGCCTGTAAAGCTTGATATTAAAAGGAAATACAGCCAACATGTTTCACAAAATGCAGGTTAACCAGCAGCTTTGAACGACAAAGGTAAATGCTCAGTAACTCAGCTAAATGTTAACATTTACAGTATCTCACAGAAGTGAGTGTACCCCCTCATGAGATAACACTATATAAATTTAACTTTGTTTTACAGAATATCAAACTACGGAAACTAAACTTTGATATTCTGTAAGTCCAATTTTCATTTACTAAATATATACTAAAATATTTGCAAAATGTGTCACTTATGTGAGATACTGTATCTGATGTAACACTGGCATTAAATGTTAGCGTTATTTGTAGTTTTCTAAGGTTGGACTTACAGCAACATGTTACGTTAATTCACTGAACATTACATTATACAGATGAGATGCAGAAAAATCTTGCTGTTCAAACATGTGAGGTGGTAGTCTTTTGTTGTCAGTGTAATAGACTGTATGAGAGAGTGTATTTAGATACCTAGTCTTGTTTCTTCATTTTCAGTATTATTAACAGCAGCTATTCTGCTAAAGGTCAGCTGGAAGTCACAGCTAGCTAGACGTTTTCACATGTTTCTAAATCAGGTTAAAAAGAAATGTTCAAAACTACTTTTATAATTCAGTTTCCAGAACAAAGCCTCCCAAGTCCAGTTTTCTCAGAAATAAATCCAGAGGTAATTTGTAGGATTTTTTTTTATATTTTTTACAGAGCAGAAGGGATTTATTTGGATTGATAGTTCTTGTTTACTTCATTATACACTGCCTGGCTGAAACAAAAAACGTTGCCAAAAAAAAAAAAAAATGATTACACGCCAATATTTCATTGGACCACCTTTAGCTTTGATTACAGCAGCATTCACTATAGCATTGTTTCTATAACGATATGTTGCAAGATTTATTTCCATCCAGTGTTGTTGCAGTGTTGCACTGATGAAGATTATTAATCATGGGAGAGACCAAAGCACAAAGCCTTCTCCAGCACATCCCAAAGATTCTAATTGGGGTTCAGCATTGGCTGTATATAAAAGATGGACAGAGCCTCTGTGACATCATCCTTAGGTTACTGAAGAGCAGAAGTGAAGCTCGTTGGGCGATTCCCACCCTTGCCATCTTGGCAGCGTCATGCCTGCCGTAGCTCTTGGAAAATACAAAAATGGGCAAAGTGGCGGAGCTGAGAGGGGGGCTGTGAGCGTGGCGGTGACGATTGACGTCTATCTAACTCCAAGCTGCCTGTAACTAAGAGCTAACCGAGCCAACTCGGATCTAACGTGAGCTAACCGGCTTATGAAGGTAGGCGGGCTAAAGCTAAGGTGCACTGCTAGCCGGCTAAAAACTGTGTTTGTGCTGCACTCTCCCTTCTTTCCACGGATATTGGATACCCGTCAATCAAAAGGACACGGACCTAATTATGCCAAATTTTAAGATTAAACAACATCCAAGTCATGAAGGTAAACCTGACCTATTAATCCTAAAATGGATTTTTGTACAAGTCTTTAAACATGTTTATTTCTGCTGTGAAGTTGGTCTTTTTAACATGGGAGTCTATGGGGATTTGCGCTGTTTTGGAGTCAGCCTCTAGCAGATGAGGGGTGAACTGCAATTTTTTGAACTTCCACATAGGCTTCAAATTTCACCGACAGATGTTGCCACTTGAGTTTAAGTCTGGACTTAGTGAGGGCCAATCCATGTGTGAAAATGAACCACTTTCACAATTTCAGCCCAATAAATCCCGGGAACGTCATCTAGGAATATGCTTTTGCCACAAGGGAATATGGAATAACCTGCTCATTCAGTATATTCAGGTAGTCAGCTGACCTCATTCTTTAGACACTACAGTTTGGACACATTAAACCACGGATGTCAAACTCCAATTATGGTGGGCCGCTGTTCTGCAGCTTTTAGACGTTTCCCTGCTTTAACACACTTTTTACAGATGCAAAGCTAAATCTTTTGAGGGCATCAATTAAATCTGAATCAGATTTGATAAAGCAGATAAAACCTACAGGACAGCAGCCATCGAGGACTGCAGTTTGACATGCCTGCATTAGATGCTCTGATGGTAACAAACGTCCATCTGGACGTGTGTTACCACAGCAGGGAAAGTGATGTGATGATACACATCACTGTCAATCAATAACACACATACACACTGAGTTTACAGTGGACTGGTGGGACTACAGATTCTTGTTGGTGTTTACATTTTTCATCCTGATAAACAAACAAACATTGAAAACAGTTTAACTAAAAGGTGTAAACATTTAATTAAGACCACCACTTTCACACTGCATGTCAAAAGGAAAAGCCACACTCCAATATTTTGTTTGGAAAGTGAGACTGACTTTTCTTGAGTTTCCTTCACCACGTGTGTGTGTGTAGCACCGATATTGTAATAACCAATAATGTCATGTTTTCTTTTTAATTTTACATTTCTAAATTAGAGTTTATTGACCATGTTGTATTTTCAAGTTTAGTGCCATTACAGTGCCAGTCCAGGTAGGTTCAAATGTTGGTCTGAATGGTTTTAACAATTTCCTTGAGAAATATTTGAAACTGTTTTAATTAAAGGTTTATTTTTTATTTTCTTTTTCCATTTATTTGACAAAGCAACACCCAAAATATAATCTAAACTCTAAACATTTTGTACAGCAAATGTTTTAGGAATTGGCTCCACAACAAAAGAGACAGAATGCTGTTTAATAACATATCCGGGAGGAATAAATATAACTATGCCATTTACTTTACTTTGTTTTTAATGTGTAAATGGCACAAAAACTACTATATTTTTTTATGCAGTCCAATTTATTTATCACTACACGTTCAATAAACTAAGTTTTTACATTAGCCAAATATTTTTTATTAATGCTAGACTAATGACATAACCAAACAATGATATAACAACTTATGCCATTAGCGGCTAAATGTTATTACGTTATTAGCTTTAAAATGGCCAAAATGATTACATTATTGGTTACTACAAACTCTTACCAGTATGTTTAGTTAAATCGAGATGATGACCTTTTTTTGGGACAGGCAGTGCATTTCATTATAATTATTATTATTATTGTTTTTTAGATCAAAAAATCTTTACAGTCCAACCCATAATTAAGCCCATAACTGTAAACAAATCTGACACCATCCCAGTTAGATGAGAAGCCCGTTTCTAAAAGCCCACCACCACTGCAGATACAACCCAAACAGCTTACACTGATGAAGAACCAGACAGTGAAAACTACAAACATGGTGGATATGGCAGCCAGAAATAAGGCCAATCAAGAAAAACGACTATTTTAAAGCCAAATCGGAATATTTTTCCTTTTCTTCCACACACTAGGCAATACCCCTTTCTCTAATTTCTGATACAGTTTTCTCTTGAATTTTATAAAATTCTGTTTTTCAAGTTAAACTTTCTTGTGTTAATAAACTATAGGGTGTGATGATAGAGAATAAAGTGATATAAATGTTTGATTCTTGTGTAAATAAAATACAAATTAATAAATGGCCACCAGGTTTGTAATGTTTTCAGTGTGGTGTCCTTCAGTGTTACACAGAAAAATGTAGACATGCAGGATGAGTACTCACTCCACAACATCGTCCTGATCAGCAAACTCTTCATCATTGAAGCCGAACTGCTCAATAAAATTGGACGTCATTTGTTGCATCTGATAATCAGAAAAGGCCTGGCAAGACCCAGGACCAATGATAATGATATAGTCTTAGCTCTACACACAGCTGGGCATTACTTACACAACAAAAATTAGCAAATGCAAATACACATGTTAACACAAAAGGTTGGGACAATGTGTGAAATAAAGCTTAGAAAGATCACAAGAAGTGATCTACAGTTCACTTATTAGAAGGGTTCCCCACCCCCTAGCAAAATGTCCTGTCTGCCCAAGAAGGCCAAGTTATTTTCATTTAACAACGCAATATGAATGAACACAGAACAAACAGAGAGACATTCAGGGAAATAAATTCCTGAGAAATGTTAGACGCACCAATGCATCCAAGAAAAAGTTTAGTAGCACTTGACCATTTTTTGGGGTAAATATGGTCATATTTAAGCAGCAACAGTAGAAACAGTCAGTTTGTCTCTGCAGCACCTACAAAAACTATTTACAAGTAGGCGATAAAAAAGAATCCAGCACCTTCTCTGAGTCTGACTAGGGATGTACTGACGTAAAGTTAAAAAAAAACACGTAGAAAGTAACCCCAACAAACTGTTTGTTCAGCCACTTATCAAATCTGCTGTCAAATCTAAGTGTGCGCACCCCAGCGCTAAAGAAAAACAAAAACAGTTGCTGCGTACCATTTTCAATTCGTCACTGGGCTTAAAATGTTTTTATATATAGTCACATTATATTTACATTTTTATTTCACACAATGTCCCAACTCGAGGTGGACAAAAGACCACAACTGATGCAGGAAAACATCTTCTATCACTAACAGCTGCAGTTAGAATGACTGTTCAGCAGACAGCATGAGTAATGTGGACAGAGAATTTGTAATATTTAGTTCATTAACCATGTGTTGTGGAAGCCGTTAATTAAAACAGCCCACTGTGGAGAATATGGCAGATACGGCCCAACTCTCATCCAAACCTTTTCAGAAAACACAGTTGCATGTTGGAAATGTGGGTTAAAAAACAAACATGCACTTCATGGCTTTTATCATTTTACTGTAACTTTAGTTTCTGAAACATAATTAGTTGTTAATTAAATTAATTAAAGCCATGATGGAGAGAAGCACTGGTAGAAATATTAAGTTACAGATATTTTTGTTTACACATGTAAAAAGATGAAGACAGACTCATGTGCTCTGGTGGAACAATAGGGACAATTTCCACTGAAAACACAGCTTCTAAAGTTTTTCAAGTTTTGTAGCACAGCCTTGATTTAAGTACATTATCAGGGAATGTGGAAGTGGAAACATGTTCATGAAGTCAGCTTACAGCTTTTTGTAATCTCTCCACATAAAGTTTAGATACTTCCAGAGCAGCTTTCTGGATATCCTGCTGCTATGATGTTACACGAATCTTCAACAGATTCTTCCTGAAAACTGTGATCTGTATCTGATACAGACATTGTAGCTAGATGCAAACTACTAAAACAAGAAAAGTCTCCAAGACTGCAGACAGATGTTCTGAGAAGAGTCACGGCCTTCTGAACACCACCTCATCATTTTCTGTATGTTAATTCTTTCTAGTGACTGAAGTTTAGTGGAAAAGTTCCTTCAGTTCAATTTTCTGAAAATAACAATGTTAGAATAATTTAGATGAAAGATAAATCTAATTTCTGTCTAAAAAATCTTTTTCAGATTCATGTTTTGATCTGTTCTAGGCTGTTGACTCACATCCTGCATTAACAATTACACGGTGAAACTGAGATTTATTTTAAAAATGTTAACATAATGTTAATTTTTTTAATGTTTCAATCCTCCTTACGACAACTGTGTGTAAACAGAGCTGATTTTCACCAAAAGCTGTGCCATAAAACTGGGAAATATTCAGACATTTATTGGTGGAAGGTGCTGTGACCTTACTGAAGAAATGTCCTGATGTGTCCTCGTATAGAAATAATTTTTTTTATTTTTTAAGTAATAACAATAAGCTGGCATGATACAACAACACAGCTTCAGTTAACACTGTCCACTGATGCATACTGGAGATGTGTATGTGTGTGTGTGTGTGTGTTTAGGTCTTACTTGTTGAAGTGAGGAGTCCTGGTGAAAGCCACTGTCTTTAAAGTCCACCTCATCA